>JAMZAV010002775.1:0-81472 GCA_024449915.1 Sweltsa coloradensis
GTTTTTTGGGGGAGATACCCATTTCCCATTCCTTTTTTAAAAGGGAAGCAAAGTATTTCTTAAAAACCCTCCTAAAGACAGGTAAAAGTTTTTTGAATTATTTTTCTTTCCCTGATTTTAAATTTTAACCCAGTTTATACTAGCCATCGCAGTGGAAAATTTTGCAATCCCTTTCTTTATTGCTGATGGCCACAAACCCCGAGTATTTTTTTTCAAAAAGTGAGATTGGAAAAGGTAGCCCAAAAATGTTTTGATATTTATTTTTTTCCACAAACGCGCGCGCAAACCCCCCCTCCACCAAAATCATTTTTTTAATTTAATTTCGTTTTTCGAGTACCCTCACTCAAATTTGGGGCTCACTTTCTATTCACCCCTAGAATTTTGGCGGTATATAGCGGTTATATTAGGGGCGTACATAAATTTACTTAATATAAAAAAAAATAAACAAAAAATTTGTGAGATTCAAAAACGATACAGGGTTGAGAACCCGCTGACGATCAGCCTATGATTTAGGCTAGGGGGGAAAGCCCCATGCTGGAACCACCCTTTAGGTAGGGGGAGGGAAGGGAAATGTTACCGAGTACAAAACACATTCACTCCTCGTCTAAAACGACTTTGGCTTTTTCCCTTGTTTTCTAGTGGGCGTTAAAAATTAATTCCATTCCTCACCTGCTCTAAAATTTAACCCTCACTATAAAAATTAGGGCTAGATGGCTGCATAATTTTTGGGTTTTTTTTTAGGGGCAGGCAGTGCTTTCAAGTAGCTGGTTCGCCCGATGGCTGTTAGTTTTACATTTTAATATTTAAATATTAGGGGATAGGGTGAACATGACTCAAATTTCCCTATTCGATGAAACTATCTCTGTCGCAAGAGTGATTCTGTTTTTGACAGTTTGCGCCAGCTTGACGGGGCTGAGAAGGGGCCTGGCCCAAGAAAATTATACATCTATTTTTATGTTATCCTTTGGGTGGAAATCATTGCACACGTGTCGTTTGTTAGAAATACAGTTCAAAAACCCGGGTTGAGAAAGAAAAAAGGCGTTTTTGAAGGTTTTTGGTGGCTTAATAAAACAATTTAAATTGGTAGAAAAAAAAAGTCTATTTTTTTTTTGTTTCTTGTAAGGGTTGTAAATTTTTTCAAAAATTTTTTATGTTTGTTTTTTTTATTAGGTTTTTTTGAAAAACCCGCCGGTTTTTTCGGTCCGGGAAAATTTTCCCCCCTTATTCGAAACGCCCTGACATTATAAAATATGGCGACCGTGCCCACCATGTGACGGGTGAACCAGCGACCTTTCGAGCAAACACCCGAACACCGGTTTAATAACGGCCCCCCGACCGACAACTGGGGCCCAAATTTGAAGTATTTTTCACCTTGAAGCTAATTTGTGTTGGATCTTCTATTTGGAATTTAAATTAAAAAGCGGAAATTTTTTTTACTTTTTATATAAAAAGGGAAAATCAATATTTAGGCTATTTGGGAACGATACACGCTTGAGTCGTGGAGGTGCAAAACTGTCGAGTGCCTGGGGGAAGAAAAAGGAAACAGTGCTTCACTTTACCGTAAGACTGACAAACCACTTTTTATTAATAGTATTAATATCTAATTAGGTAACTGTTTCATTCGCAGAAAAATAAATTTTCGTTTGGGTTTTTATATGAATTTAAAAAAATTAAATACGCAGTGCCCAGAATTTATTTTTTGTCGAAATTTTTCATGTAATAAAAAAAAGTTTTTGAGTCTTGGAAACATTTAATTTAACCGCCATAGACGTCTGATAGCTTTCACTTCCTCTAGACCTGGAGGGATTTTGTGCTTACTTTGGGGTTCAAACATGTCCCCGGGGGGTGAGAGACAAAAAACTGAAACAAGGCGAAAAACCAATGGTCCGCGGCGAGGGGGGGGTTTGGGGGGTGAAGCTGGAATTCTAAAATGCGGGAACATGAACGGGTACTCTAGTCAGTTTCGGGCTTTTTCGATTTGAAGAAGAAAAAAAGGCTACGGCAACACCGAGACTAAAGTGTCTTGATTTCTCGAACATTTTAAATTTTTCGCTGACGGGAAGTTCGGTGCTAGACAAGCATATTCTGTTGGGGCCCTGTTGTTGATTATCATGACAGAACCCAAATGGGTAAGTAGTGGATTAGCTCAGTCAACATGAGACGTCATAATTCATTTGGGGATCGTGTTTTTTTCACGCGTTTGGTGAGCCAGCATGCGATTTTGGAAAATAGTCGCTATATAGCGATAGCGATCCGGTGATATGAAAAATTCAAACGTTATAAATTATCGTTATCGACCTGATTCTGTAAAATAGTCGCTCGGGCCCCCATTTATCGTATCTTGATAGATGCATAGGATCCTTTTTCTTCTCGTTTTCAAACGATCGCTATCTTTTTACAGAATCGTTGACAGCAAAATTTTCGCTAAAGTGCCGGATAACGATCGTTTCTTCCATAACGATTTTTACAGAATCAGACCGCCGGATCGAAAACCGGTACTACGCAAATCATTTTTTTGATAACACATAATCCATAATACATTCTTGTTATTTCTTAAAATCATTTTCGGCTACTTTTATAAATAAAAATGCCCAAAAAAAATTCAGCGGCGGGGCTCTCCCCCCCAGACCTCTTGAGTACTCACTAATATGCTTGACTCAATTGTTCCCCACCTTTTTACCTGCCCCTCACCGCACGCCAGGGGTTGACCCCTCACAGAAAAACAGAGTCCCCCATAATATTAAATTTGGCCCTACGGTCTTTAGTATTTATTATTATTAAAATTCTTTTCTCATCGCATCCGTTAGTCTTTTCCCCATGTTGTAAGCCCCCCCATGTACATGTAAATTGATATCATGCGGTCAGTGGTTCGTGGTGCTTTCAACTTTATTTCCTTGCCCCCTATTTTTTACCGTCTTTGTTCTAGGCATCTGTAAGGCATACGTTCATACAAACCCTTCCGAGTATAGCTGGGGATGCACTATAGATTTACTGTTTCCCCTTTTGGGAAAATACCTTTTTATACATTCACATGGGACTTTGTTAACATTTTTAAGTTAGGGGGTCATTATGGAAATTTCGACTTCCTTTTTTCAAACCCGTGTTTTTACATTGTATCAACAATTTTCCCGCTACATAGGGGCTTTTTTGACATTTAACTTCCTTCAGACGTGTGTATTTACGGAGTGAGCCAGGCCACCCTCGGCTATGTATTTTCACAGATAATGATATTAAATCCTACAGTTCGATCGAAACGTGCATTGTTAAACAATAATCGTCTTCCCCGAATAAGGGGTGCATCACGTGATTTAAAATAAAACCCAAAAACTTGCTTGTTTCATTCAACCAAAAGGAAAAAAAGCTTTTGTTACTGCATTTCCCACCTACCAAAAGGCATTTTAAGGGGGGGCTCGGCTCTTACCAGGGAACCGTTCTTAGGAGAGTTCCCAGTACAATTTCGTTTGTTACACCATTGTATCACACTGTGCTTTCAATAATTTACTTACTTAGCATTACCCTGCGTATTGACTTCCAAGTTATAACCTTAAATCCTAAAAATCTAAATTTAAATTTTATTACGGCGACGTTTTAAAACAACCACAGTTTCGAATAGGTCTCGTAAAAAATGTTAGTTTTCAAAAAATCGAATGGAGTCATCATAAGGGTGAGGGAGGCACGGGTCTCCGGACCCTGTTTTGGCCCAAAAAACAAAGTAACACCACAAAAAAACGTCTTACTGTTTTTTTAGGGTGTGATATAAATGTTGGCTAATCGTGCACGGGATCCCCAACTTTTCTTTAAATTGGGGTGTTTGGTTCGACCCCCTGACGGTCTTTCCGCTGCAGAGCATCCTGTCATTGAACATTGAACCAACCAACCCAATACTGTGGGGGAACATGGAGTTATAAATATATCCAGGGCGTGGGGTGGTAAGACGGGGCTTGACGCTACTAGAAGCGTAGAACGGAAAAGTACACACTGCTAACGCGGAAGCTACGCCCTTCGTAGTTTCGGGGAGGTTCCTTCCCTCGCCTCTCTCTCTCTCTCTCTCTCTTCGTCGCGGCCAGAGAAGTCGTCCTTGGCCCACTCTCGGTCGGTCGCCAGGCTCCGTCTGGGGCGAACTTAGTTCTGGGGGGGGGGGGGGGGGGCAACGTTAAGAATACGGGGACATAGGAAGAATATATCAAACACATTGTTTCGTATGTATGGAGAAAAAACGGAAAGTTTGTTTGATAATGTTGAAATCAATCAAGCATGGACAGGTGGCGACAAGCTTGGAATGGGTTTAAAATTTGTAAATGAAACTTTTTGTTCTCGATAAAAATACAAACATTAAAATTAATGAATTTTTTTATTTATGGGGTTTTTTTTTCGTAGCTTGTTACCGCCGCTACGAAACACCCGATAAATAAAAAATGTCATCAACGGGTTAGCGAGACATTAAAAAGTTTTATTACAATCAATGTTGTTGTAGGCCTAATCAAAGAGTTATTGCGTGGTGCGTGACGACGATGATTCTTGTCGACCGCTGACAATCAATTCGCTCGCTTATTTGACTACATATTCACAGAAATACAAGGTTACTGTGAGGGCATGTGATTTACAGCCCGGAAAAGCCTGAAATTGTTAATTAATTTTGTAGAAAATAAATTAATTGGCAATCAGAATTTTTTAGCATTCTGACATCGTCAACATGCACCTACCCTACCTGCCCTTTACACCAGGCTTCTATCGTTTTAGACCATTGGGGTGCTCAGGAAGCGACCCTCCGCCGCCCCCCCCCCGAACTAATTTTCACTATAGCAGTTTTGTTTAGAAAAAAATCACGATTAATAATCCACCTGTTTGCCATTTGGCAGCTGGGGCGTTGACCTCCAGGGTGTCAAAGTCAAAAGTTGCGAA
This sequence comes from Sweltsa coloradensis, assembly GCA_024449915.1. Classification (NCBI taxonomy): domain Eukaryota; kingdom Metazoa; phylum Arthropoda; class Insecta; order Plecoptera; family Chloroperlidae; genus Sweltsa; species Sweltsa coloradensis. The sequence goes on from JAMZAV010002775.1 coordinate 4,903, forward strand.
ACTTTGACCTGCTATAACGGTCAAAGTTTTTGATAAATTCCAAAATTATTTTTAATTATCATTAACACATTATTTTTTGATTTTTTTAAACAAAAGCGATTTCACTTTTTGTAAAGGGGTGCCCAAAATTAATAATAATCGATTTAACTGTTTTATACACTTTAACATTAAAGATTGGACAAAATAATCCGCATTAAAGCTTTTTTTTATACATAAAATGAAAGAACCACTGAATTTAAAAATAAATTATGCAAAAAACAATTCAAGGGCTGTCCAAAATGCTGGGTGTTATAGTATTGCTAATATACAACATTTGTTTAAAAGTCCCTAAAAATGTGTTCATGTTACTAAATCAGTAAACCTGTCTAAGAATACGTTATTGTATTTTGGGCCTGGGCAAGAAATTATAATTTTTATCAGGGTTGTCCAAAATTTTGAATTCAAATTACAGCAATTTGAGAGAAATATCAATAAAAATAGGGCAAAATGAATGTATTAGTTGGCCCAGTTCATCACCGAATTTATATTCTAACCTAAAACAATATAATGATGTGCTTGTTTTAATACAGGGTTGTCCAAATAGTTGTTGTGTTCTTGTAAAGAATTGTTTGAATAAGGTCAAACTCGATCATATATCCGTCAGGTGAAAAAGGAAGCGACCCCCCCGGGGCCCCCTGAATAATTTCACTATAGCAGTTTTGTTCAAAAAAAAAAATCACGATTAATAATCCACCTATTTGCCATTTGGCAGCTGGGGCGTTTAAACCTGCAGGGGTATTCAAAGTCGCTTAATGTTTTTTTTAATATTGCCGTAGTTCTCTTTGCTCTTGTAAAATTTTCAAATATTTTCCAAAATAAAATCACTAATATTATTCCCACATTTCTTCCCCCCGCCCCGAACCTGTATCTACAAAATTTGTTTTCTCATATGTGAGAAAACACACAGCCAAAAGTATAAAAGAATGGAATGTATTGAATCTTTATGTATGAATCAATGTGTATGTACTTCTGACACTAATAATCATACTAATGGTCCTTCAGAAGTGCTTATACCGACTATATTGAATTACACATGTACATATACAGACCATAACATACAGATATGTACAGTTATTACGGACTCACTGTTTTAGTAATAATAATTGTACACCCAATGTTTGTGATATTCAAACTATAATCTTTAATTTAGAACAGCTAATCTTTTTCTCATCTCATTAACATACATCAAAACATATACACCCTACAGACTTGGCAGGATATTAGTATCACCCTTCACAGCTACTATACCCAAGGAGTTTGTGATGAAGGTGAGCCATAAATACGGATTAGAGCTGCACGTAAGCCTTTATAGCTCGATGCTATTATCTTAATTTTTACTGTTTGTATTTTGTTGTACAAATTTGAAAGAAAATAATTTTTAGGTATAGAGAAAGTTTTTCCATTGGCCCAGTTGTGATACTAATTAGCTATACCCCAATGCACAATAGGGCTTATAGGCAGCATATACAGCAGTCCCTAGCCAAAACTGTGTGCATTATCTGGAACAAAAAGTGACTAGGTAGAACTGTATTCGTATCTACAATTTGACACCGCTAGTGCGTTTTGTATATCTAAATTAAAGTCAAAGAGGGGACTTCTTCTCGGTGATTAATCAAGATGTTCAATCTTGTTCGTTATTACGAGAATTGTATTGGCATTTCCTAATGACAATGATGCATATCAGCGACCATAAGTAAATCAAGGTGTCTAGATGTATCGACTTCACCCATCCCTTGATTTACTTCTGTTCGAGGGTGTACGTGATCAAGAGGATAAGAACGAGCTACTTACTTTTCATATAAACCCTTGCCAAACTCTCCGAATATGGTTCTTTCTGACGTATAGTAGGCTACAGACTTTCTGCATCCCATCTATTTTGACTAGTTTTTCCCCGTGCATACTATAAACAGGGTTGAATGTGAAATAAATGTATATAATTCTAAAACAATTTATGCGTCCCTATTAGCTTTAAAAGTATACTCAAATGTACATGTGGAAAGAAAGCCACAAGCTGCATATTCTTACTGGAGATTTTGGACAAAACCCTTTTGAATAATAAAGAAAATAGTAAAATGCACAATGAAATTATAGAAAAAACATTTTCACCGTGCAACGGCGTGCATGCGGTTTGGAGTTCAAACATTTAAATAAGTAATGAATAATTTTTGTTGATCAACTTGCAACACACGAAATATTCAATCAGGTAGTAGAATCGTAACTTCCTACACGATACTCCTAAAACAAAGACGTCCCAGGTACCAAATGACAAATATGCATTCGTGGAAAAGCTATATTTCAGCTATAAGAGCATAGCCCTTTTTTTTAGTTCGAGGGGATAATTTACATATAGATGTAAGAAGGCTGCTATATTGCATAACATCATATATCTTTTTGGACAACCCTGTGTATACCATAAACAAATCCGTAATTGTTGTTTTAGGGTTGTACATCGTGCACAATGTTAGGGTTGTGCAAACAAAAAAATGAAATGCAGATAACTTTACCTAGGAAAAATATATGAACATATGTTTTGCATATGAGACATTGGACACCCCTATCGTCTAACGCCCCAGATGTTAACTGACAAACATGCAGCATGAGAAGAAAAATAGTTTTTAGCTGTGAAAAAACAACCACACTGTTTATAGTTCGAGGGGGGTTATATACGTACAGATGAAAGAATGGCCGCCACAAGTTTTCATACTATTTTGTGACTTTTTGGACAACCCGTGTATACATATGCAAATCAGTAGGTTTCATTATTTTTGACATCATGGGATGATGTTAAGTCTTGCAATCAATTATAAAATGAAGATTAATTTGCATTAGAAAAAATTTTTTAACTATATTTGCCTAGGGGACTTGGACACCCCTACCGTTTTAAACGCCCCAGCTGCCAATTGGGAAACAAGCAGAAATGGAAAGATCGATTAATTTCCTTAAGAAAACATATGGTAGCATTAGTTCGAGGGGGGGGGGGGGGGGGGGGGGTTAAGAGCCACCTAACGGTCTATTTAGAAAACAGTGGAGTGACTGTACAATACTCTTGGAAAACCTTTATGCAGAGCGATCTCTTCGCTGTAAGTTGAACTACCGTTTGCCGCTAGATTCAAATCTAATCCTCCCAGACTTGTTCGAATGACGTTCCTCGTACAAGTACGCTCGTCGGTCTTGTTGTGTGGCTCGTATGGTCTTGAGGTTAAGCATATCTGCTTCCAATGCAGAGGGTCTAGGGTTCGATTCCCGCAAAGTTCTTGGGTTAGGAATTTGTAAACGGTGACTTTGGAGCCATCCTAGCAACGAGGCACATAATAAATTCAAAGTTGTTCTGAATCGGCCTTGTTGATTCTGGCGTTGATCCGCGGCTTGGTTATCGCTCACTCGTCGATTGCGTCGGGCATAGATACTAGTATTCGGGGCATACAGGCAGGGTTGGGTAGGTATATACTCAACGTCAAAAAACAGGTATTATCCCCTAGTATTATACGCGTCAAATATACATGTCATCAATTACACTTTATGACTTTAATTTGACACGTCGAAAATTATGGGAGGTAGAGCTTAGGTGGGGTCTATGGTGTATTGTTACCTTGAGCTAAATCAGTGTGATTTTTATTTTTCATTATGCTTATCTAGTTAGGCTACCTTAGCCTACATACATTGGCAATATCCAATATGGTAAATTACAACTAAAAATGTTTCTACTAATCAAATGGGTTATTTTGGGCCTACAGGGGTAACTTTGCCTGTTATACTTACAAGGCTGTAGTTTTATTCAAATATGGAACTATTTTTTTTATGAAGTTGATGCACTATGATAATGTTTTCTAAATTTAAAAGATGGCCACCACTGGTTTTGGCACAATTTCTATAGAAACCCCTTTGGGATCTAAGCTCTTTTTTAAGTATTTGGTCAAGTTGATAACTTCTGCCTGAATGTTGCTTTAGATGTTTTTAGGGTTGATGAAATAAGGCTGGAATTTGAATTATATACAATAATATTTCTTATTTAATTTTCGACACGAATGTTCTACATATTCTACATATTTGACATATTCTACGCATATTTGCGACACGACGTGTCGAATATTATTTGCGACGCGTCGTTACCCAACCCTGCATACAGGGTTGGCTTGGTCTCTTTGGTTTACTGTCCCCCACTGAAAATCAGTTATATGACTGAGTGGGTGGGTACACTCTAAATACGAATTTATTTATTTATTTATTTTTATTTATAAGAAGGTGGAGGCCTATGGTGAGGTGTGGTAGGAGAAATACAAATCGTTCAAAAGCTTACACAAATCGTTCTGGGATGGTTCTTGATATGATTTTGGTTTAAAAAAATCCAAAATCATTTTGTAAATTAAAATCCCTAATTTTTTATTTTGTGAGCTACTTTTTGATAGTAAAATAAATTATATTATTCGAATAAGATTGTTATTTTTTTAATATCAGTGTTTCATAAATAATTGTCAAGTTGGTGAGCGTTGCAATTCAAATACATGAATTTCAGAAAATCTTTTCTTTCTTTTTTCTATATAAATTTACATAGGCCAAAATAGTCGCCGAACTTTTTTTTGTAGCTATAAATGAAGTAACAGTGCATTTGATTTAATTAAAAGCACCCTGCAAGATGCAACAAAGTGTCTATTGGCGGCGACGCGCCCTTTAAAATCACTTAAACACTAAAACAATAGAATACCTTCTATAATTACCTGCTAATGGTTTATAATTATTTAAATTTGTAGCAACCGGTTTCTGTTTTTCGTAATGTAGCCATTACCATAATTTCTGTTTTAGCTTGGGCACTAATTTTTTTTTCAAACAAGTTGCACATTGACTAGCGGACCAAGGTTCACTGGGCATCTATTCGGCTTTACAGGGGAGGACAGTAAATAAACATAGTATGTTACACTACACCCAACCCAGACAAAAATATTAAATTGAGTAGTGGACATTTTAAACCCTGTTAATTTTAAAACAGTTCATTTTAAAATAATAGTATCACTACAATGTACAATTTATAACGATAATAACATATATTATTTACGATCTTATCTTATTATTATTTTATTTTATAACGTGGAATGACATTCGGTAAGATGTTAATTAGGGCCTACTTTTGCCGAAGTGGATTTAACATTTATTCAATTTTAAAAATTGTAGGCCTACTTGTATTTGTATCCATTTAAGAATGGTGGTTGGCTGCAGTGGTGGATACAGAGGGGTGGGGAGGGGGGCGTTTGCCCTGACTATGACTCCAAAGCAATATTATATTATGCACTATAGGCACCCCCCCCCCTCTACTCTCTCCCTCTACTAAGGTGTGGCAATATTAAAATTATTGATGGTAAATGATTCCTGGTCTCCATAAGGGCTTAACTGCCATTTCGGGGGTTGGTTCCCTAATTGAGCGTTGGTCGGGGTCCGGTTAAGGTTTACGGGTTCTTGCGTATATCGTAAATTCATATCATAGGCCATACAATGTAGGCCTATAAAAAGAAAAATGCAAATTTAATCTTAAATAAATAATTTATATTCGGAAAAGAAGTAAGTGTTGGAGATCATAGGTGCGAAAATGACGTTGATTCATTTTGCAACATTGTGGTGACTAAATTCAGAACATGCAGTTGTAAAGTTAGAGAATAATAATTAAAGATTATTATTTGGTTTGTCTTGTTTATGACACACACTCTGCAGTCTGAAGAGCTCGTGGTATAATTCATTCATGGTCATCCTAGTATGAAATTGTGTTGATTTCTTTCCCAAGAGGAAATTTCAGCTACGGAATACAATGTGGATATGTGGTATACGTTTGTGATAAAGATGCACGTGAAAAACATCTCATACAAGAAAATTATGGTTCGTTAAGTAGTAGTTGTTGAAAGGGAATAGATGATTTCATTAGAATGCAGTAGCTTTTTAGTATAACAAGTGTCCCTGCCTTACTTATATGGCTCAACAAGTGTCCCTGTCTTACTTATGTGGCTCAACAAGTGTCCCTGTCCTTCTACAGTGGCTCAACAAGTGTCCCTGCCTTACTTATGTGGCTCAACAAGTTTCCCCGTCAAACTTCAGTGGCTCAACCGTGTCCCTGACTTACTTCACTGGCTCAACAAGTGTCCCTGTCCTACTTCATTGCTCAACCAGTGTCCCTGACTTACTTCAGTGGCCAAACAAGTGTCCCTGCCTTACTCAGTGGCTCAACAAGTGCCCCTGCCTTACTTCAGTTTTCAGTGGCTCAACAAGTGTCCCTGCCTTACTTCAGTGGCAACAAGTTTTCCCTGGGGCCCTTTCTTCAGTGGCCTAACAAGGGCCCTGCCTTCTTCAGTGGCCTAACGTGTCCCTGCCTTACTTCGGGGGCTCAAAAAAGGGCCCCGCACACTTTTAGGAGCCATCAAGTGTCCCTGCCTTACTTCAGGCCCCAACAAAGGGCCCCCGCCTTACTTTTGGGCCCAAAAAGTGTCCCTGCCTTACTTCAGTGCTCAAACCCGTGTCCCTGCTTACTTCAGGGGCCTATCAGTGTCCCTGCCTTTCTTCAGTAGCTCAACAAGTGTCCCCCCTACTTCAGGGCTCACAAGTGGGCCCGCCCCTTTCTTCAGTGGCCAAAAGTTCCCTGCCTTTCTTCAGTGGGTCCCAAATGTCCCTGCCCTTTCTTCAGTGGCCTAAACAAGTGGCCCCCGCCTTACTTCAGGGCCTACAAATGTCCCGCCTTATTCAGTACCTAAAAAGTGTCCCCGCCTTACTTCGGTGGCTCAACAAGTGTCCCTGCCTTACTTAGTGGGTCAAACCGTGTCCCTCCTTATTCAGGAGCCTATCAAGTTCCCTGCCTTACTTCTAGCTCAAAAGGCCCTGCCTTACTTCGGTGGCTCAACCGTGTCCCTGCCTACTTTGGGGGCTCAACAAGTGTCCCTGTATTTCGGGGGCCTAAAAAGTGTCCCTGCCTTACTTCGGTGGCCTAAAAATGTCCCTCCCTATTTCAGTGGCTCCAATTTTCCCCTCCCTTACTTCAGGGCCTAAAAAGTGCCCTGCCTTACTTCAGTGGTCAACAAGTGTCCCTGCCTTACTTCATGGCCAAACAATTCCCTCTGCCTTTATTTTGGTGGCCTAAAAAGTGTCCCTGCCCTATTCTTTTGGCCAAAAAGGTTCCCTGCCTTACTTCGGGGGCCTAACTTTACCCCCTGCCTTACTTCAGTGGCCTAACAAGAGTCCCTGCCTTACTTCGGGGCCCTAACAGTGCCCCTGCCTCTTCGGGGGCTCAAAAAGTGTCCCTGCCTTACTTCGGTGGCTCATGTGTCTTTGTTTTTCTTGTTGCAGGATCCCTTCACGATCGACCTGATCGAGCGCGACAGAGAGACGTACCGTCAACTGTTCCTGCTGCACACCAGCGTCATTGTTACTCGCCTGTCTGAGAAGTTCATCAGGTATGTACTCGCGCATGTAAACAAACAATAAGCACTTGCCATGCCCCTCCTCGTGTTTTATCATACGCGACAGAGCCGATATGGAATGTTGACCCATGTATAACTAATCTAATTTTTGTGTTTATGGCGATTTATGAAGTCAGTTTTAATACTGTTAAAGGAAAACAATATAGCGAGCGGAGACGGGTTACGAACACCAAGTTACTACGTACTTATTTTACTATTGTCACTTTTTCTAAACCGAATTCGAGCACATACACAATTACGTCAAGTAAAATCGTAGTCTGGCCAGTTTCGCACAATATGCATGAGTTAAGTCGGCCGTAAGGCCGTTTGGTTTTTAAAAAATCGTTTTTTATAAACTAATATGTTAATTAACGTAAATACATTATGCAGTTGAAACAGAACATGCAGAATATTCGTTGTATGTATCCTATAGCAGCAACTGGTTGATAAACGATGTTTGAGCTATAATAAAAATAAAAGAAAAAAAGACGTTGGAGCTCTTTTGATTTGGGGGGGGAGGGATGAAAGTGTGCGACGGTGCTTAATTTAAGACTAGGGAGGGTGGGGAGTGGCTTGAAGGGAACGCTCTCCAATCTACGTGCCTAGTCTGAAGCAATTGCAACTGGCAAGTTGAGGCAATGAGTGGACTACTACACAATATCATAAAGCTTGCCTCTGTATGGGAGATATGAATTATGCACCCATGGTTCAAGTATCCTACTATAGTTGGATTTATTTCGGGGAGAGCTGGCGGCTTTGGCTCGCTATGGGCGGTTAACTGCTACAAAATTGTCATCTATTGAGAGTTTAAAGTGGACGTGACGAAAAAAAAACCCTTTCTACAGGGGAGGTTCGAAGAATATTCAGTAAATTTAAAGAAAATCAATAATCAGGTTCAGCTTTAGAAACCCTGATATTTACAACAAGAGACGCTCAAGTTCCCGGAGAGGTATATTTTGTGCATCCTTTTCGCATCCTTCTTCGAATCGCAGTCCCCTTATTCTGATAGAAATCTCATTTCTCTTCTCAACACAATATGTTTTGAAAACACAAATACAGAAATACATGTCAAGCTAAGGGGAAGCCACAAAAAAGAGGGAGAGAGAAAGGGCAGGAAAGAAAGAAAGAGAACTACGTTGCCTATTGAAAACCAGTGTTCAGACCCTTGGCATCATTGAACATAATACCATCTCCGTCAATAGCGTAATGATTTCAGGATGGCCAACACGAAAAGTAACTTCCTTAAATAAACAGGTTTTTAAACCGAAACTATCGACATTTATTGCTGGTTATCCTGTAGCTGCTCACTTAACTGTTTAACTTGTAGTTTGACAGATATACAAGAGGATTTAGAATCAAAGACTTTGCCGATAGCTCTCACGAAATAATCAAACTATACCATGTAAGAAGCACGGTATGAATGAACCCAACCCGCATACGAGTCAGCTGTGAGCCGCTACCTTATGAACGGTTACACAGACCAGACTACACGTGCTTGACAAAATGATGTTTTCTAAATGGGTAGTAGGGGTAGTAGGGTAACTTCATCGCGTACGGCTCGTCACTGGAAGGTGGAAGCGTCGCAGTTTGCTGAAATCATCCTCTCATATATTAGTTGCAAATTTGAACACGTTTTCTTCGATTTCAGCATAGTATTTTTATATTTTTCTGCATGCAGACCGCTGTGTCTCTCAAAGTACAATATGTGTGCCTTTTTAAGTATGTTTTTAAAATATTAAATAGGGTACTGTTTTTTTTTCAACAAGAAGGTTTACTTTAGCAACATGCTTGTAGAGGAAAGACCACTGAACACAATGAAGCTTTTAGTTTTTGTCTAAACACTATAGGCCTATCTTCTTCTACAGAGAGAGTTCTTTATGGCGCTGACCAGTTATCTGAGGTCAGGAGTATGCTCGACAGTGCGCAATATTTACGACACGATTTTTCGGATGCGCGCGCACCCACTTAAATTATTGTTATTCAATCAGGTGTAATAATTAACTACTGCTTCAGTAGCGACTTCTGGTTTTCACCATAATTTTTTTTTTTAAATAGGGTCTTTACATTGCCGGGAAATCCCAGAGTTGTGATGTTCTTTAAAGGAATTGCCTCGGTTTGCATAACAAACTCCTTAGAAGGTGCCTTGATTCAATTCAAGAACAATACAAAAAAATCCAGGTTGCAAAGACTTATGGAACTCAAATAATCACGCTTTTACTAAAACCCTGCATAGCACGTAGTCCGCCTTTGGTGATGTCACTGCAGGGCTACCTGCTAGGCTGGCTCCAGCCGAGGAAGGCCTCGCTCAATCTCGCTGCCGTAAGCAGCCGCTTACGGTAGCACATTCCTAGGGGCGGCATTGCCGCCCTGACACTTCTACTAACCGATTTTACATGTTGAAAGAACAAGATAAATACCACTGTTCCGGAATACTAACTAAATTAGTTTTTGTAGTATAAATAATTGTAACATTCAACACTTTACCAAACATTGTCGTTCCACATGAATCTGTACTCCCGTGTTGTCACCTCTCGATTGCAAAAGGCGGCCAAAAGACTGTCAGATCATCAAAGCTCAGATTTATTATTTGCCTTTCTCAAATTTCATTAACGGGAAAAACTGCCGTATGTGTAATTGATTTACCCCACTGAGATGGATTTTTTAATTTCTGGTTTGATTTCCACAATATTGTTTGACTTGTTAATCACTACGGGAGTATTAATATTCTTTCCGAAACTATAGTGCCGAGTGGGGAGTTTATCTACCAATCTCCGCCCTTCTGTAGTTTTATCTGTCTAGCAGTGGCGTAAAAACCGGGGGGCAACATATTTGAACTTTACGTGCATTTTTTAGTTTTTAGATTGCAGATAGTTGCATGCTGTAAAATATTTTTTTATTTCAAAAAAGTATTTATTATTGTGCAAAACTTAGGCCTACTTTTATACACATGATGGTTTAGTTGGTTAATCAATCGTTTACATTTTACATCCAAAATCAACTAAGTGTATATCCTTCATAAACAAAACTGAAATCCCTTTGAGTTGCCATTTTTCAGTTAAAACATCACGAAATAACTGTAGTAGGCCTATAGTGTTATAGGCATAAGGGACTACGGCGGATGGGGCTTTACCCCAGACCCCAGCTATCACCCAGACCACGGAATCTGCTACTAAATTTGCCCCCCCCCCCCCCCCCCCCACCCCGACAACTTTCATGTTTCATGTTTATACACGCCTCCAGCAGGGGACGCCCTCTCGTCCCTATCCCGGAAGTAACAGACATCACCTAACAATTGTTTTGAAAAACACATACCTAAAACTCGTTAAAATACTTAAATCACAATGTTAAGAATCAAACAGTTTTCCGGGCCACCCACATTGGCTGCGGGGCCTCATGTACTTCACCAACGAAAAATCGTTACCCTTAAATAATTTTTGGATGACACCAATGGGGGCGGACGAATGTAATCTAAATAAATAAATAAATTGTATTTAGAGTCTACCCACTCAGTTATATAACTGATTTTCAGTGGGGGACAGTAAATCAAAGCGACCAAGCCAACCTCTCTTGTACATTGAAAAAATTCCTAGTACCGGCCCTGAGCACGGATATGTAACTATTCACACGCGAGTAGTCAATAAAACACAAAATAGTAGTTTTGAAAGTAAATGTAATTAATACAAGCTTCAACTTACAACTACACAGCTGACACAAAGTTAAACATTACCTACCACTAAAACCTCTCTCAAAATGTCAAATTAAAACACTAGTGCTAATAATAACTAAAATCACGTGACAAACGATGATAAGCGCTAGTTTAATATAATTATACAACTCAAATTCTCATTTACAAAACTAAACAGTAAACTGAAGAGTTTGGACGTCCGACGTATACTGAATAGCTCGCTCCCTAGCTGGTAGCAAGAGCGAGGACCGTGCCCAGCACTGACGTCACAACTATTTCGTGCGGGTTGAGAAGAAAGCCCCGTACGACCCACACCACCCTCAATAGGCATATTTTGCAAATACATTCTTTTCATAAATAGTCTTAAGAGGAAGGACTGCCGCCAATATTAAAACCACACGAAATATCCTTATTTTTGGTAATAACTCGAATTACGCTACACAAAAACGAAAAAGTGGATACTAAGTCACATGTGGTTTGGTTAGAACTATATCTGGCTTAAAACATTTTACAAATATTGTAACCAGTTATGATTTTAATCAAGGTTTTAATTAAATAAATGTATACCATCATTAAAAACGCTACTGATTACAATATTTGAATAATTTTTCATGCAGGGGATAGTTCTAGCAAAACTACGTGAGACTTATTAGCCCTTTTTCGATTTTACGTACGGTTTGAGAGGTATTACTAAAATAAGATTATTTTGCGTGGTTTTAATGTTGGTGGTGATCCTTGCCCTTAAGGCTATTCGACCGCGTTTTTCTATTTTCCAAAATATATTACCAAGTCTTAATATAGTGAAAGGCTTTGAAACCTGGCTATTTTAGAAAATCAAAAATCTTTTTTTCAAATTTTTCTGATCTGGTACACGGCTAATATCGCCACCTCAAAATAATTTCAAACTTCGATTCGTCAAGGGACACCATTCAACGTAGGGTGTTGTTTTTTTGTGTCATTAATTTTCAACTGGTTTTCAACAATTGTCTTTCCTGTGAATTTTTTCGTTTGGCGGTACAAATCGGTGCAAAATACCGCATAACCAAAAAAATTTGTAGGAAAGACAATTGTTAAAAAAAATCTTTTTTCTCTCAGTCAGCCTATAGAAAACCAGTTGAAAATGAATGTCACAAAAACACAACACCCTACGTTGAATGGTGTGCCTTGGCGAATTAAGTTTGAAATTATTTTGAGGTGGCTATATTGGCCGTGTGCCGGATCAGAAAAAATTGAAAAAAAAAAGTTTTGATTTTCTAAAATAGCCAGGCTTCATAGCCATTCACTATATTTTGACTTGGTAGCATATTTTGGAAAATAGAAAAACGCAGTCGAATAGCCATAAGAGTTATTTAAAAGATACTTGTTGGAAACTCGGGGGTGATGTAACTGAGTAACTCTGAAAATGGTTCCCTTTCATTGAAGACGTCCTCTTTGTATTAACATCTAAAATGTAAATCATTGAACAGTGCATTCCTCGCGTGGGGTATATATTACCACAGTGCCCTCTACTTTTATGTATTACTAAATTACACGGTTTTTGATAAACTTTTTACAACTTAATGTTAAGCGTGATTCTTACTTTCAGCAGGGAATAATATTAAGTGTAGAAAAAAAAATTGTATGAAAAAATATGAAAATTGAAATTTGGTTTTACCGGTATAATTGCACAAGATTAACCCGAGAGTAGTCGCGCCCCTGTTTGTAACGTTAGTAGTCGCGCCCGGTCCTTTAGACCGCATTATTTATTATGGGCTAATAACGTTATGATAACGTTTTGATTACCAATATAAGATAATTTATCATATATGTGACAGCATACATGGTTATCTTAATCAATTATCAATCAATAATCAATAAATAATCAATCAATAATCAATCAAACACAGAATGTTGCAAACCTACAAAAAGGTATAAAAATATGTTTTGAAACACCATGTAGTTCGAATTATTAGTAAACCAAGACAGTAATATTATGCCAACACTGTATGTTGAAGAATAATCAACCTACAATAACAAAATACATGTCTCATAATAGTGATTGAGTATGCATATTTTTGCCTCCCTTAGTAGTCGCGCAGCGGTCGAAAAGACCAAGCAACCGAACAGGACCTCTTATCTTAGATGAAGTTCTGCAGAACACTGAATTGCGTATTGCACACTGGCTTCACAAATCTATTTTGGGAAGGTAGGCGGAACTAGACGAGCCACGCATGCGCGCTGTACAAATACCAACTGTTGAAAAAAAAAGTCGGTCTAAAAGACCACACGCGACTACTCTCGGGTTAAGGCAACAAACTAAAGTGACATTTTATTTTTTTATTTAACCTACTTTGAAAATATAACGTTTTTTCTTGGAGGACCCACTACGTAATTTCAAAGCCAATTATGTAAAATTTCAATAAAATACCAATTTCATTCACAATAATTCCTTAGAGGGGTCACTAAAGCTAGCTCGGAGATGAGTTTTGAAGCTCAGCTTTCATTTTTTTGGGTAAACGGTTTACAACATCGGTATCACATTTCATAACAACGTTAATAAAGGATCAATCTATGAGATCCAGTACGCGTATTTTTAGATTAATTCATCGGTTTTAAATTATTTAAAAAAGTGAAATCTCCATAATTAACTAAATTTTGGTCAACTTCGTGAATTTATTTCAAGTGTACAGATTATATTATTGTTATATATAATGATTACTTACAAATTTCTTTCTCCCTCTTTTCCAGGAATATTCTTCGCGGCGGTTTTGATACTGAAAACTCTACAAGAGGCGAAGCCAAAGAAGCCGTAAACGCTCTTTGTAAAAATAACAAACTGGTGGAAAGTCCAACACATGACAGCGATTCCATGTATGTCCCCATTAAAATTCCAAATCACTGTGTTCGGTGGGGAGATTTCCTAGAAGATCAGATTCGAAATAAGCAAGGTTCTATGTCCCAGGAAGACAAAACATCTGTAATGTCGAGTTCGAATTCCAGAGATAGATCTCATTCGAAAGAGAATACTATGAAACGCCAGTGTGGAGATAAACATTGCAGTGTACCTGAAGGAGGGGATGATTATTACCTTGCTAAAAAACGTAAGAGTGATGCACAGAGACGTCGTAAGGAAGAACATTTGAAACGGCAACAACATAAACGAAAGTATTACATGACCGAAAACACAATTGGCGATGAAACACAAGATTTGGATAGTGATCATAGTGTCCACACTCTGGACAAACAGGTTCACAAAGAAGTGTTTAGCACAACAATTACATCTCGCAAGGAAAATGTTCTTACCGACGGTCAACAAATGCACAAGCAGTGCTCCAACAGTGTTCGGAAACACCAAAAAGATGAGCTTGAAACGAAACGCCCGTCGGCACATACGCGTACAGTGGTGAACGATCACAAAGACAGGTATCTTTCAGACAGTAGCAGCAGTAGCAGTAGAAGCCGCACAAAACAACTTACAGATTCCATGGCCAAGAAAAGTGTCATGGATGACCAACTCACCGCGCACAATTCAGATGCAACCTGTAAGTCACCAATAGGCAACCAAAATATTAGTCCTGTTAGCAGTACACATCTCCCGAGAGCAGAGAAATTTAATGAGGGACAATGGCATGGGTCGGAGGAGATCAGAAAACATAGCGATGCAATTCATTCCACTACACCTATGACAGCCAAGAAAAAATCTCACAGCCGAAGGCAAAGTTCAGGAGTATGCAAAGATTTAGATATATTGTTTAAACCCGATGGCATTATCAAAGAAAAAAGAACAATCTGCTGTAAAAATTCACCTGAATCGAAAGATAGTAGGCAAACTAAAGTGCATAATTCTAACTCAAATGAAATCTTCAGGGACCATTGCTCGTCCAAACAATTAGGAGTACACTCTAAAACTACAATTTTCAATTTTGATGGGAACAAAGAACACAAATCCACGGTCCACAGTCCTCATCAAACCAACAGTACAGTTGTACTAGAATCCCCTTCATCTATTAACAGTAAAGGCAGCCTCACACCAAAGCAGAAAGAATCCTTACATCTTGCCACCGAGTGTACTACTACTGACACTGCTTTTTCGTCCGAGTCTTCAGCCAAGCGCTTAAAAGAGACTAGAAGTAAACTGGCTAAAGAATCTGGTAAAGCAACAAGTGATAGTGATAAGGATGATATCCTTGGGGTGAATCAGAAAAGGTCCGTATCTCATACCCGCAAGCGTTTGAGCTCTGATTCTTTTCCCTCGGACCAGCCTTCAGCTAAGCGTTTGAGAGAAACAAATATACAGCCTCCAGTATCTGGAAAATCAACACATTACTTAAATGAGAAAGAATGCCGCGAGAAAGAAGACGAACATAGAACGGACAGAAAAAATATTACTGTGTCTCTTGTGAACAATGATGGTGGTAGAGACTCTAGAGATGAGAAGCAAAACCTAAACGAACACAAAAAGACGATGCGTACCCATGATGATTTACAGCATAGGCCTGATTTGAAAAGCAATCTTTCAAATAATTGTTCTAAGCATACCTCCCATTCAAATAAAACTGTTGTGCAAGAGAGCCTTATGTCTACCAACAGTAAAGACAGTCTCTCATCAAAGCAAAAAGAGTCTAAACCTCGTATCGACAAACATTTGAGCTCTAATTCCGTTCTCTCTAATGAACCTTCTGCCAAGAGCTTGCAAAATGCAAGAAGTAAGCCAGCTAAGGTGTCACGTAAATCAACAAGTGAAGGAGATACGGATGATAGTAGAACATCCGTAAACAGTAAAGATGGCTTTGGATCTAATCTTTCCCGTAGTGACAAACGTTTTAGTATGGACTCTGTTCTTGCTGATGAACGTTCTGCCAAGCAAGAGGCAAGAAATAAGCCAGCTAAGGTGTCTCGTAAACCAACAAGTGATGGAGATACGGATGATGGTAGCACATCTGTAAATAGTAGAGATATCCATGGATCGAATCTTAAAAACGATACCTTAGCTCGTAATGACAAACGTTCAATTACTGAAGAACCTACTACCAAGCACTCGCAAGACGCAAAAAGTAAACCAGCTCAAGTGTCCCGCAAATCAACAACTGGCGGAGATGCGGAAGATAGTAGCACATCTGTAAATACTAGAGATGGCCATGGATCGGATCTTAAAAAAGATCCCTCATCTCGTAGTGACAAACGTTTGAGTACTGACTCAGTTCTTGCTAAAGTGTCACGTAAACCAACAAGTGGTGGAGATGCGGAAGATAATCACACATCTGTAATTAGTAAAGACGGCCAAGGCTCGAATCTGAAGGAGCCGTTAGCTTGTAGTGACAAGGGTTTCAGTTATGACTCTGTTATTACTGATGAACTTTCTGACAAGAGCTCGCAAGACACAAGAAGTAAACCAGCTAAGGTGTCCCGTAAACCAACAAGTGGCGGAGATACAGAAGATAGCACATCTGTTAACAGCAAAGATGGCCTTGGACCTAATCTGAAAGTGCCCTCATCTCGTAGTGACAAACGTTTGAGTACTGACTCGGTTCTTGCTAAGCCAGCTAAGGTGTCACGAAAACCAACAAGTGGTGGAGATGCAGAAGATAGTAGCACATCTGTAAATAGTAGAGATAGCCATGGATCGAGTCTTAAAAAAGATCCCTCATCTCGTAGTGACAAACGTTTGAGTACTGACTCAGTTCTTGCTAAGCCGGCTAAGGTGTCACGTAAACCAACAAGTGACGGAGATACAGAAGATAGTAGCCCATCTGTAAAAAGTAGAGATAGCCATGGATCAAATCTAAAGAAAAATTCCTTAGCTCATAGTGACAAACGTTTGAGTACCGACTCTGTTGTCAGTGATGAACTTTCTGCCAAGCACTCGCAAGACGCAAGAAATAAGCCAGCAGAGGTGTCACGTAAACTGACTAGTGCTGGAGATACGGAAAAGGGTCAAATATCTGTAATTATTAGTAAAGATAGACTTGGATCGTTTCTTAAAGATCCTGTAGCGCGTATTGACAAGCATTTGAGCACTAATTCTCTTCACTCAGTTGAGCCTTCAGCCATGTGTGAAAAAGAAAGAAATAAACCACTGATAGTATCTGGTAAACCATCTGATCACTTGCAGAAGACGGACTCAAAAAAGGACCAACTTGGAATGGAACGACAAAAAAATACTTTGCCTGCGGACAAAGTGGGAAGGAGTTCCAGACTGGAAGACCGACCTACCAAACACAAGCCTAAACACTCGCTTGATAAATGGACTGATAACTTGCATAAGATAGAAATGACTACAAAAGGAAACCAACATAGGAAGGAAAGACAAAACATTCCTTTGTCTCTCCAAGAAAGAGAAAGAGAATCCAAGAATAATAAAGACAACCCAGCCAAACCCAAAAAGCTTGAATGTGCGAGTGAATCTTCCAAGCCAAGTGCAATGGTAGTTACAACCAATCACACTGATACATCTGTGGAAGAAATGATGAGTTCTCTATTTTCTACACCCGAGCACGAAGAAGACTTGCATGTAATGAACCTCGAATTTCGAAGAGAGGAAACTTGTGAATATGAACTTCAGGTTGTTGCTAATGTTTGTTGTCAAACGGATATTGACAACAACATTCTTCAGACTGTTGTCGACTTTCCAGTCGTGCCATTAGTTTCCGACGGGGACAAAGAGAAACTTACACAACAACCACACACAAACTCTGGGAAAGATGGTGTCGGTGAGACCCCTGGTCTAAACGTCCACAGCTCTTTGCCAACTACCTCAAATTCTTTACTTAAAATTCCTAATATTCAACCTCCTTCCAGGGATCATGATATCTCTTCCTACAGAATGGTGTACACCAATCCACGTTTGATTTCTCCCATTCCGTCCCCTGAACCCCGTCTTCACCCTGGCCCAGTTCCTATCTTGAAAAGTACTTCTAAAAATATTCCTCTACTTGAATGTCGTCCTAGCTATGTTGATGTAAGAGACATCTCTGGCACTTCTCAACAAAGTATTGCTGAAATATCGGTCTCACAAGCGCCTGTTGTAAAACCCTGCAGTGTCAATTCTCCTACAACAGAATTGTCCATTGAAGCTGCTGCCGCTGTTGAAATGATAAGTCAAACATCTCTAGAATTATCAGATGAAAATTATATTCTAGAATCTGTCATTGGAGGTTCTCCTCCAATGCAATCTGAACTGAATCCTCATGAAAAACTCGATGATCGTGAAGAAATTATCTTGAATGTAAACGAATCAGACGACCCAACAGAGAGCTCTCTGATGCTCCCTTCGCCTCCAGTTCCATATGACTCGTTTATGGAGCCAGAGTATTTCAACTGCAGTCTTAACATTGGGTCTCCATTTCCACAACAGCTTAACACTCTACGGGACAGCATCGATGATACCAGTGCATCTCTTGGATGTGTTCCAGAGAAAGACATCAGTGCCAGCTCTGACCGTCGTCATATTGTCAAGTCTTGCGATACGTCCCCCAATCAAAGAAATAGAGAAGCCGTCTCTGATACCCCGTCCTCATCTAGTACCGTTATCTCTATTGCTCCACAAGCAAGTAGTGCTCTCACAGTTTTGGCGGACAATGGTCAAACAACAATTGCGCAAACCAATGACTCCCTGCGGGTAGAAGCATGTGAGCCAAAGAATGTTCACCCCCATACGTTGTGGGGAAAAATCCGATGCAAAGACCCGAAGAGTTTGTTGATATCGCCAAGAGAAGAAGCGACAGCAGCAGCTCGGGCGGAAGAACCACCTAACGTGTCTCGCACATTGGATGATGGGTCTACATCAAGTGTTGGACAACTAACACCATTAGCTGATAATTCTCGGTCCGTACCATTGCAGAATGTAGCTGATCCAACGATTGGACGAACAGTACAAATTATCGGTGTAGAGAAATCCTGCAATGATAATCCTTACCCACCACAAACCGTTCAGCAGCGTAAATCAGTACCGCCACAATCCAATGTGCCATCTGACCCTCTGCCTCAACATCTGCCAGAACTGCTATCCCAAACTAGCTTAAAGGAAGTTTCTGATAATATCAAACTCTGCTTTGAATGCTTGAAGAATATATCTGATGAACGAGGTGATACAATGACCAGCGTTAACATATTGCTATCTGAAGTTCTAAGTACAAACAATCGGAACAAAATCTCTACTATTTTGTCTTCACATCGTTCGTCTATTGGTGTCCTAGAAAAAGAACTTTATAAAATTCCCATTGTTAAACAGACATTTACTATAAAAGCTTATAATAAGTTTATAAAGTCTTATTTTGAACTTATTAATGGTGCATATGGTATAAAGGATTTTCTAACCAAAAATCTTTCGCCAAGTCATTCTTTGCCAATTTTACAAATATTTTGTCACAGAGAACAAGTTTCTCGTTCAGTCGGGCAGAATCATCAAACTCTTCAACAAACCAATGCATTGCCACCGTTGCACTTTTTCCCCAGTTCAATGCCATTAAACAATAGGCCAATGCCAGTAAGTAGCCAGAAACAACCAATCAACTATGGAAATGGTCAGTACCTACAATCCACCCAACAGACAAACCGACCCTATCCAATGCCACTAACAATTCAGCACCAGCAAACTATTCAGCAGAGACAGTCTAACCAAATTTGCCCAATGACTCAAACAATTCAGATCCAACAAACCAATCAACCGAGACAGTCTAACCAAACCTGCCCAATGCTACCTATAGTTCAACACCAACAAACTATTCAACAGAGACAGTCTAACCAAACCTGCCCATGGCCAGTAACAAGTCAGCAGCAACAGTCTAACCAAACCTATGCAGGGCCAGCAACAAATCAGCAGCAACAGTCTAACCAAACCTATGCAGGTCCAGCAACAAATCAGTACCAAAATACTATTCATCAGAGACAGTCAAACCAAACCTATCCAGTTCAAGGAATTGGCCAATACCGAACAATGGGGCCGCAGACGTCAACACACCAAGTGCCACATGGCAGTGGGTATCAAATAAGCCAGACTCCATCAACTGGTGGCCACAATTTACATACATTTGGAACCACTCAGATTCTCAGCCAACATGTGCCTTCTGGCAATACAAATCTTATTGTTGGCTCAAATGAAAGTCAAAATTGTGTTTCTAATCCTCTTTTGGCACCACCGGCTTATAACCTTCCAATTCAATCTTCGCAAGTGGCACAATCTTATCAACCTATTGGCAGTGGAAGGATTCAATTACAGCAACTTGCCAGCACAGATCAGCACAATCGGCAGTTTTGCCATGAACCTCAAAAGATTCCTACCAATCGCCACTGTTCACCCTTTGTCTTGAATCGGCCTTCCGCTCAAAGTTTCCGTAGTGCTGATTTTGTATATCAGATGAACAATCAAATTGTTGGCAGTTCTGCAAGAGTCCCAACTGGTGTTCCTAATGTTAACATAATGCATCTGAACCAAAGTGCTTGTTATAACATTAATGAGATATCAAATCGGCAAATTCAACCTCTTAATTCTTCGAATCAACTCACTGAAAATTCTTTGGGTGTCGCTGCTAGTAATCCCAATATGAATAGTATGCATGTGAACCAAAGTGTTAATTATAACTTCAATGAAGTTACCAACCAGCAAATTCCCTCAAAGATTCCTTCAACAACAACAGTCAGCCAAGCCAACAACCAGACTCAAATGCAGCAACCGCTGATTAGTGTGAGTCGTTTTTCTCCTCAGTCTAATATCCCTGAGGTTCAACAGCAGCATTCACTTGGACGCACGGATGTTCAGAGAAATGTTGGGGAAAAGACTCTGCCAATATCGACCGCACTTTGCTCCACCCCCCTGGCGAACCAATTGTCTTCGAAACAAGCATCAGAACATAATTTGACGTGTGTACCAATTGCCACGAGTCAACCAACTAATGTTATGTGCCCTGATTTGATTCCACGCTTTGCTACCAAAGATCTTAATACAATACATCGGGCTGTTAATTCAAGACTAGCTAAAATGCCGGCATTAATCCCTATTCCAGAGGACTTCAATCCAATGCCATTAGTCCACCTTAAAGGTTACCAAAACAAAAGTGGAAATTTATCTACAACCAATGTAAAAAATCGGAGACATGATGCACCAGTACAAGATAATATGTCCTCAATGAAAGTGGCCCCTGCAACTACAAATCAGAAAATGACAAGTGAGTTGAATAAACAAGGTACAACAAACATTTACAGAGATGCTGAATTGCCAAATAAAATATTTACTAATTTTTGCACCCTTTCAGGTGTTGCTAAAGACACGGCCAGCTGTGAGGTGATGGCGGAGTCAAGAAGATCTTCAACAGAACTGCAAACTGATGACCGGTTGGTTGGGGTTCCCATCGTGAAACCAGTTCTAACAACCGGCAACCCTCGTATGATGGACGTGGATGAGCGGCACATCCTCACGCCATGTATTGAGACGCCAGTTGACTTCCAGAGTGGAGTGTTGCCGCTTGTCGAGATTCCTATTGTATCCCCAAGGACAACATCAGAGGAACGTCGTCTTGTGTCACCTCACCTCCAGTCATCGGCAGTTTCCCCGAGAATCCCAGAGGAACGTCGTCTTGTGTCACCTCACCTCCAGTCATCGGCAGTTTCCATGGGAATAGCAACTAAAGCTGCTTCTTCTACTGCCCAATCTGGTCCCATTGCAGCCAACTCACAGATACAGCAAGCATCATTTGAAGCTGGCTCACTTGCAATTGATGAATCTGCACACAGTCTGTACCAAAAAGAACTTCTCAAAGCAGCACTACTTTGTGAGGAAAGTGTGAAGAAAGCTGAAGAAAGAAAGAAGAGAGAAAAAAAGGCACGATTAAGGACTTCTCAGGACGCCCTGCGACCACCAGAACTTGTTGCAGATGTAACAAATCGTGTCGGCAAAGATGAAACCGTAGCAGAGCCAGTTAATGACCATAATGACTCGATAATTCTGCATTTACCAACTACAATCAAAGGGGAATCAGAATCAAGCCTTCCATTTGTGTGCTTTCCAACCAGCGTTTTAAACTCGGTTATGGGGACAGTATCACACCCAACAGTTGTACATTCAAACGTCTCTTCAGGGACACAAAGTACAGATATTGCAGGACAACACAATGAAACACAATCATCCACATTCAGTGTCAATGAAACTGCCAAAGTGGTTCAGACCAAAGTTCAGAAGGTACCAAAACCTCCTATTTTCAGTGACGAGCCGAAGACCAGCACCGAATTAACTGTGTGCAGTACTATTTTGAGTGACGAGCCGAAGACCAGCACCGAATTAACTGTGTGCAGTACTACTTTCAGTGACGAGCCGAAGACCGGCTCCGAATTAACTGTGTGCGGTACTACCAAAGGAAGTGGTGACGGACCGGAATTGCTTGAAGCTTCGTCAGAGAAGCCTGTAGATGTGGCTGAGAGATCAAGGGGCTACGGTGTTGAAAGATGCCCATTGATCGCCAGCAAAATGCACGCGATGAAAAAAGCAAATGCAACCAGGGAGGCAAAAGAGAAAGCAAGAAAAACTCGAATGGAAAGCAGTATACACCAGACCTACACCGCTATCTCCAAGGAATTGGTTTACAATGAGGTGTCCAGTGTCCCTGAGAACTTCCTACAAGACGACGAGGAAGAACCAGAGGATGATCCGGAGGAAGATAGCCAGCGGCTGGTCATTGATCTGACGAGTGATGATGAGAATGGGGACGACTGCCAAACAAGTCGGGGGACGGACCTCGACAGAGAAGACGTTACCAGCAACAGCCCAGATGTGCAGTTGGTAAGTAAAACATTTTAAATACCCGTGGCTATAAAGTAAACATAATAAGGAATTTCTTGAATGAATGTAGGAATGTAGGATTCTCTGAAAATGGGGTAGGCCGTTTTTTTATGTTAATTTAACCAAATGCATATAACAATGATATGATTTTTGTATCCTTAAATGCATACTATACTGCATCATGTATTATTATGGCCGTCGGCCATCGTTGGAAACTGTTCCATTTAAGATTTAGGGTGTGGAATATTCAAACGTGCTGAAATGGCATCGGAAATGCCTTGTCCGCGAATATAGTGCGATTGCGAATTTGGAATTGATCGAAGTGTGTATTTGAAAGTTTCAATGCGAAATATTCACGTGCCATTGAAATATTTCACAAAAAGTTTGAAGATTCATTTTTATTAATATTATACAACAATAATGTTGCGTAGTTTTTAAATTTGTATTTTAAACCATTGGCACACTTTGATATATTGTGCTGGCCTGCATTAATACTGCATCATGGATAAAGGCCACAACATAATATGAAGAAGAAGTTTGCAATCCTGCCTGTTACCCTGGTACCCTGTACACAAAATTCATGTGAATTGGGCGGGAAGAGCTACAAAAGCTGTTATTATTGTTTGTGTACAACTAGAGTCACGTTACAGTAACTATAGATCTGCTGATAGAGTTTAGGAATGTGCAGTTGGTTTATGAACGCTTTTGTCATCGGAACTTAAGTAGGTACCACACAAGTTCCAAGTGACAAGTCTTTTACACACCGTTAAAGGGGCTAAAAACCCCAAAAATTATTTTTTACCACGTGATCTATAGCACAATACTACACTAAAATGACCGTTTAAAAAATTATATCTTGTTACTGTGATAAAACACGAATTTTTTTAATTTTTTTGATCCAGAAATTTGCGAAAATTGGTGTTTTGGGAAATTTCTTAAATCGGCTTTAGCCTGCTTCTTTTTTAGTCCACATAGATACTAGACCATAGTACCAATCTAAAATGCCCCTTTATAACATCGTGTCTTGAAACTGTGCCCAAATATACCCTCAAACACGCAAAAATATGCATTCCAAAATCACACCCCATCTTGGTAATCTGCATATTTTGACCGCACTACTTTCCTAAATTACAAAACAAAAAATAGAGAATTTACAGGAAAGGCTGTAGATTACGTCAATAATGGCCAATATTTTTTTGGATCAAAATCCTCCAAGGTCACGGGGCATAAAGATCGTCCCCATGTTATTTCTTATGGGAGATTTTTGCCGATGGGACCTAGCTCGAATAATGTCATGTTTGACAATTTTTTGGGAGGTCATGGTGGCCCCAATAATTTGTCTGTTAATTGCTAAATTCATTACTAGTTAGCCTGAATGAAATATATTTTTTGAGTTTAGCGGTTAAATACCCCTTTAAGTTGTACACCAACAATCAGGTATTGGGAAATAGAATGCCAAGGGATGGACTTCCGTTGACAAAGTGCGCATACACCGACAGCGCAATTCTACGTCAGCAAATCAAAGAGTTACTGTAACGCGACTACTAACAATGCCACACGGATGCTTAATAGAAGTAGAAGTTGTGATGCCTTTGGACACATGATGAGTCAGATCACTCAGAATTGCGCTAATGTATTTCCCAACACTCTAGCGCTACTACTATAGTAGGTATTGTTTGTACACATATGTATACCTATTAGGGTTCATTCGGGTTTTTTATATATTTTTTATTTGCGGTTATTAGGCGAGGGAGCAAAGCCACGTGAGTTTTTCAAGCAACTCAACTCATTTAAAAACTTTGGGATAGCATTAAACAATCACCGTCTACCCACCTACCAACAACTGTAGCAAGCCAATAACATCTATTACGTACAGTTTAAGGCGTTGCATTTTCTATCCTTCCTTAGGTACCCAGTAGGCCTACTCTTAAAAAACTAATTCCAATAAATAATTCTTAAGAGTACTACCTCATCATGTACCTACCAACCAGTTAATTTGCCTTTTTACGCATTATACTTTTATTACGTACTATTTAATTATTATTGACTATTGACTTTATAATTGACTTA
Source organism: Sweltsa coloradensis (assembly GCA_024449915.1). Lineage (NCBI taxonomy): Eukaryota > Metazoa > Arthropoda > Insecta > Plecoptera > Chloroperlidae > Sweltsa > Sweltsa coloradensis. The sequence continues at coordinate 29,876 of JAMZAV010002775.1, forward strand.
CTTCCATTGGTCATAAATAAATGCATAATAATCGTGACTGATACTGATACACTGATCGTGATATTTTTAACAATGTCGAGTATCATTCATGTATAAAATATGAATAGTATTTCACAATAGTATTGCAATATTTTGTGAACAAAATATTTTTCAAGAAATTTTCGATCACTAGAATGAAGGGATTTTTTTATATAAAAACATCTCACTATATTCGGTACGATATGTTTAGCGTTTCCATTGAAATCTGCTCTCACGTAGTGATCAATATAATACTTAAAATATGCCGGTCTCTAATTGGTCAATGTCTGTTAGTCGTTGGTATCGGCACCTACAGGGTTGGCTTGGTCTGCTTTAAATTTAATGTCCCCCACTGAAAATCAGTTGTGACTGTGTGAGTAGCCTTGACTCTAAAACACATTTGTTATTTGTATTTGTATTATTTGTAAATTGGTTATTATTTATTTATGTACCATTATAATACTTTTTTTGTAAAATAACTGGAAGCATAATATAATTTTGTTTTCACATATCTAAGTTTTTTTTTGTTTTATTGCAGGCTACTACTTAATTTTACAGAAATGAAACTGTAGAACAGTTTTGTAATAGTTTGTGGATGTGTGGACATGTTGCAGTTGATGTAGAACAGTTTTGTAATAGTTTGTGGATGTGTGGACGTGTTGCAGGTGACATAGAACAGTTTTGTAATAGTTTGTGGATGTGTGGACGTGTTGCAGTTGACGTAGAACAGTTTTGTAATAGTTTGTGGATGTGTTGCAGTTGACGTAGAACAGTTTTGTAATAGTTTGTGGATGTGTGGATGTGTTGCAGTTGACGCAGCCAAAGGAGCGGGACCGGCGCACCGTCTCCAGGGATAGCGGCTTCCACGGCGGTCCCCCTTCTGTGCCAGAAATGATGCCCTGGGATTACGCCGCCTGCGATTACTGCGTCTACGAAATGATATCCGATAGTCTTTATCCTTGTTTACATTGTAATAAACAGCACTACTGCTCTGCGGACTGCCGAGTAAGTAATTTTGCCTTAATTGTTATGTTTTAAATCATGAAATGTAGTTAATGAACAGGAATTAGGGCAGATTGGATTTGTTAATTTACTTTCAATTGATACAGATAGATTGTACGGAATCATTGTATTTTTCACCTGAATTCTTGTCATGGGACCTGGTCTTATAGGAAGCACGGTTTCCACAGTCTTTTCAATAGCTTAATGTGTATGGCTTCGTGTCACGTCCCATAATGCAGTCTTGTGACTGGTATCAGGGTTTCAGGAGCATTTTGGTAAGTTTGAGGTGTCTTGATAGTATACTCATCGTTTATGACAGAGGTCTATGGTAGACTTCCACCCTTGAGGATTGTAGTTGTTTCCAATCTATCTCATTTAAACTTTGAGGTTGCTCCTCAATCTCTATTGTTACCCTGATAATCCTGGCCCATAGATGGTAAATGTTGCATAATCAATTAGGAGTGTTAAATTATTGTTGCCAATAAATCATGTCTGTTATGATTTAGTGTTGCCCAACGATATATTTTTCAACATCGATATCGGCGCCAGTTTTGACGATATCGTATTGCGATAACGATTTTTTTGGCTGCAATAAAAGCCAACCAGTAGTTAATTAAAGTTAGAAATACCTTATAATATTTCAACAATCAACAACAATGCCATAATTAGACAATAACTTTGGTAACAAATTCAAATTGGATATTGAATAAAATTAACTTAAATAATTAAAATTAGTCTATACCGAGACGAGGTTAAAGATTTTGTTTGTTCACTACTGTGGCTTAACAACACAAATTACTTTCAAATCTAAAATGAGTAATATGGAAACCTTCCTTCTTCAAAGATTTCTTTATTCCAACTAATAGCTTTCTTTTTTTTAAACAAAACTCTCCTCCCATCTTACTGCCAACTCATCATGAAATCCAAACTCAAACATTTCAAAGCCAGCTGGTTGATTACAATAGGCCCATACTTCAACTCAAAATAAGTAGTATTTACAATTACATGTAATTAAATAAATAAATAAAATAAATAAATATAATAATATATAAAAAAAAAAAAAAAAAAAAAATTCTTCACAACTGCTTAAATTGGAATGAACCCAACCTTAAATCTGTCCCACTCACCACTGTCTGGTACTCACGTTACATTGTCTTCTTGTTACAGGAGAAGGACTGGATGTTGAATCATCATGCTGAGTGCACCTCGAAGCCATAAATAATTGGTTGTGCCTTCCAGAATCTATTTCATGCTATTCACTAGTCGATAATCATGCGAAGTGCAACTCCAAGCCATAAAACATTGGTTGCGCCTTCCAGAATCTTTTTCGTGCTATTCACTAGTCGAGCATTGGTAACCCTTCTAATACACCTTTTATCATCATTTCCTTCAGACATTTTCTCATAACTCATTCACTGCCAAACGAGAATATGAACCGACTGCCTTTAAATGGGTATATAAATGTTGTATAGTAGTTGTATAGTGTAAATATTTTATTTCAATTGTATTTTCTGTGTAAGCTATTGTTTTGGTGATCGAATAAAACCCAAATAACTATTGAATACAAAGTACAAATATTTCATAGTAATCCTAAGAAGAAGTTTCTACATTATAAGGGGCTTCAAGACAGAAGAGATTTGTGCAGATGATACTTAGTAGTTTTGTATTTCCCTAATGGACAGGTCAGAATATATTAGATTGTTATTAAGTCATAAAGTAACTAATTTTAATGTTATTTTCTCTTCAAAATCATATTAAGTATGTCTTTGACATTGTTTCTAAGCGATGTGCAATAACTAGAAGTGCGTAAATTTAGCATTTTAAGTTTTTATGCTAAATCGTTGACAAAACGGTTTTGAAAATTCTTTAAAACGTTAATTTAAATTTAGTTTATTTTCACAAACCTACTGAAAATAATAAGTGAAGCATTGTATTCTGATGTTTATTGTGGTTGTATTGAATTAAATGTTCCTGTAAAGCATTTCTTCCTAGAAGTGCAAACAAATATTAATAAGTTGCTGGAAAGGAAAAAAAAATTATGATGCAAAATGCTAAATTTGGGAAAATAAATGAATAATATTCGAAATTTAAAATCTATTTTTATGTACCTCTAGCAATAATGTGTTGAAACATAATATGAAATTGTTAATATCACAAATCATTATACTCTGGAGATTTGTTCTCGGAATTAGTTGAATGGAGATTTCTTTGTACAGACTGTTTCATACACAAGAATGATCGGTTGTCAACACTCGAGCTCTGAATCGCTTGATAGAAAATACTACGACAATCTGCCAGTGTATTGAGCTGTTTATTTAATTAGAGGCCCTTGAAACCACCATGTATTTTCACAAATTTGTGTTCAGAATATACTTAAATTTTGATTAAATGGTTTTATTTATGGCAAGCTGTTATTCTTTAAAACCACAACTTTTGTGCGATATATAATTTTACTACCGTAAAATGTGTGTGTTATTATGTTATGTACCTGGGCATTGTACCAAAAAAAAAATGGTCAGTTCCTTATTAAATTGGTAAGTTAAGTTTTGCCTTGTATAGCATAAAAAGTTCCAAAGCTATTCACGAGGCTCTAATAAAAAAAAAATGATTATTTAAAATACAGCTAGTAGGTACCTGAAAATGGTATCAGAATCTGCTTAGGTAATAAAATATTAACCTCGACCACATTTTGGAATACTTTGGATATGTTTTTCAATATGTTTATATTAATTCATTTAACTATTATTTTCACAACAAAATGTTCTTAATACCTCATAAAAAAATGCCTAATTACTTTTTTTATGATTCATGATTTTCATTTAATTTCATGATGCTTACTTAAATGTATAAAAATGGGCTATATTTTGATGACTAAGAGCACAACTAGGAAAAATGGAATGGGCCTGACATTTTAATTCATCAATACAAATCTATAACTTTAGTCAGTTGGCTGCACAATATTAATGTAATATAAATAGAGTACCCACTCAAGACAGAACTGATTTGCAGTGGACATAAAATTTAAAGCAGACCAAGCCAACTCTGTAGGCACCAACACTTTCGATGAGCGATACAATGACCAACTTTGACCATCAATGATCAACAATGACTGGCATATTTAAGCTGGAAACACCGATCAATTTTGTGCTTTCAGCATTCATGGAGCTGCATTTGTATTAACACGGCCATATGTTTTATTTTATACTGGCGGTTACGTGAACCAAGACAACAGCGATCTCCAGAACTGCTGATCTTTCATGCAGGGCGCGTGTTTGATTGGTCCATGTTGCTGTCGGTCGGGAAGAAAACGTTTACCGCATTACTATGAATGCAACTTGGGGCAGATGTATTATCAAATCATGAGCTGTTATCTACCACTCTCTAACCTAAAGCGAGACCGTTCTACCACAGTCATTGCTCTGCTTGGTTGACAAGTACTCGACTCGAGTGCCAGCCCCAGCAACAACACGGTCGGCAGCTTCTGTGTTGTAGCCGTGGAGCAAATGTTGGTGCAATCGAGTGTTAACCTGGCTGATGTATATACTTGCACTAAGGTTCTTGTTTAAGACTGTAGGTAATGTAACCTTGCAGTATATTACAAAAAAGGTATATTGTAGTTAGAACATAGCAATTGAATTTTATCCTTTGTCTAGCCATCTTGAAGTCTCCTTGAACGAATTTATCCCGTCAAAAATGTAACGGTCATTTGCCAAAAATTAATCGTGCATATTTTTTTTAAATTTGCTTCATTCCTGTGCCTTGTCTTAGCAAAATGTTTCTTCTCATTTAGTCAATACGACCTAGTAATGTACACGCCTATACACACCTATGTTTTGCTCTTAACTCTTGAAATACTATGCCTAGTATTGTTTCAACTTGTGCATTTACAAGTTATGTGCTGCCAATATATTTTATTTTCAATACTGGTGCTCTGTAATAAAGAAGAGCATCACATTGAGAATCTCTTTTATTATGACACTTATTTTAACAAATTACCTCTGGGTTGTGATAAATCTTTTCGAAGATTGCAATAAAAGTATGTAAGTGCAGCATAAACTTGTTCCACGTTCTCATTGTGTTCCATGTTTTGAGTCAATAACAAACATTTCAAGTGGCATTCACTAATCCCTTGTGTTAAATCTTGCTAAACCTGTTTTGCTGGAATATCGTCCCATACGTTTTCCTATGCACTATTAAAATGTTCAGTTTAAAAGGAACACGTGAAAGGAATAAATTTGTGCTGCCCTGCGAATATTATTTAATTTAAAGTTTGTAATTTTGATAATTTTGAAATAAAAATGATGATATTGTAGTATTATGTTGAACCTTCTTTATTTCCACAAGTTTACACATTCCAATCATATCCATTAGTAATAACAAGTAAGTACTTTCTAACATTATTAGTGGTGGTGCACAATTTTTCTTTAAAAATAACTATATATATATACAATACATTGAAACCAAATGCAATAACTCACAAGAAAATAAGGTGTCATTATAAAATAGGTGTAGTTCTAATACAACACATCCAACTAGATGTCGAAAATAACGTTTAAAAAGCATTTTAGCACATCACATATTACAACGTTGAACCCTCGTGAGTACCAAACAACACAACTAATCGGCTTCTAGTTGTTAGATTAGTAGTCTCCTAAATGTAAAGAGATCCTTTGTATAACACAGTGTGTGTTCACATGCCAAAAATAAACTTGGTTGGCTCCATCTTGTGAAGACGATCCTGAAATGAACAAAATCTAGTTAGAATATGTGTGGTTCAAAATCCAGCTAAACATAATTTATCCGGGCAGCTGTGGTTTTCACACACTTCATTTTGTAATTGATACCTTAAAATTGAATAATTATATTAAAGTTTTACAGTACAAATAACTTTCTATTTCGTTAACAAATAGTAAAAAAGGAGTTGAATAAACCGTTTGTAACGGCAATATAGAAATATCTGGCATGAGCATCAGCTGAGTGTTCCATAACAATGCAGCAGTGCGATTCTGTAAAAATAGTCGCTATGATAGCGATAGCGATCACGGTTGATATGAAATATCAATCGTTATTAATTATCGTTATCGACCTGATTCTGTAAGGTAGTCGCTACGGCCGCCATAGGGGGCAGTGGATAGCATAGCGACACCTTTTTCATTCTCGTTATCATAGCGATCGCTACCGTAACGATATCGTTATATCATTTTTACAGAATCAGTCGATACGCAAAATTGTCGCTAAAGTGCCGGATAACGATCGTTATCTTCCATAACGATCTTACAGAATCAGACCGCTGAACTGAAGAAGCTGAAGTTTGTGCACGAGTAGGGATGATCATAGTTTCTGGGTTATACCGGGTTTATTGTCTAGTATCGTGTAATGAAAGGAATTCAAATCCATGCACCATTGATCTGTTGTCTAAGGTAGCTCACATCCACTTCTTTGCAGAAAGCAATCAACCCCTGCTCCCATTCAACAACCTCCTATTTGGAAACGATGATTAGCAATGGCCTGATTGGTCTAATGGGAGCCAATACAAGATGCTTTGTTTATGGCATCGTGAGTTTAAATACAGATGTATACCACCTGTGAAGGAGTTATGTTCTAGATTCATATGATTATCATCCTAAGCAAATCAAAGTTTGGCAAACTACTCCTAAATCTGTAGAGAATCAATGAACTCGGCAATTGCTGCTGTTGTTACCATAAAACACAAATGGCGATAAGACACCAGTCAGTGGAAGCCTTCACTGATTAACCCTCAAAATCATGTTCGTTCAAATATCCGGAGAAAAAAGGTCCGATGGAGCGCTAGTGAGCAATCAGCTGTTTAGCAAGATGGCCGGGTAAAAGGGATAGCTGCCGTCCACACGCTTGGCTAACATTGCATGGACCCTAGCTTGAAACCTACTTTTTCTGTTGAAAACGTCCAGTTACATAATAGAAAATGATTCAGAACTATAGGTTAATATCTTGTGGTATAGTTAAAGTTTAAACATAATGAAAATCTGTAAAGAATAAGTGATTTCATATAGGGTACGTTCTTCCCACGTACTGCATTTCAAATTACTAGCGTCTATGATTTGTTTGCCCTAAAACAAAGAGCATCAATTACTAATCCCAGAGTATAAAATAACCTTGTAGTACAATATGCTAAAGCAAGCGTGGACTAGTAATTTGACAAAATGTTAATAGCCTAGAGCTGTGATAAACTGAGAGAACAGCGCGGAAAATAGACGGCCGCCTAGCTTGCATGGCCTAGGCCTACTGCTTGCCAGTTTCAACCATCCCTAGGTGTCAAATGACTCGACTAGAAGAAAACTACCTAATAATTTTTGTTACTAAAATATAAATTTAAAAAATAATTAACCAGTCTGTATCCCAAAACTATAAATTTATTTCAATGAATTAAGGATAGGCTCCGTCAGCTGTGTTGTCTAGGCGTGTTGATCGCGCATTTACAGCTAAGTCGCCTAGGGCCTAGCAGACGTGCTAAACTCTGGCTTAAATAATAATATTCTGGCCAGACTTAATTTCGTATGCAGGCCATCACACTCTTTTGAGCTTATTATATTATTTAATGAAGAGCCTCCACGAAATAATAAACATGTAGGCCTAGGCCCTAGGCCTACTTTGACACCGCACCAAAGCAAATCTAGGCCTAAAAATCTCGCGTGAACGGCTGACAAAGGCATTTAAATGTGCAAAATGAAGGGCGATGTGAGGTTAAATCCATTTTTCAAACATCTGGTGTAATCTGCTTACATATAAACACAGACATTAATCGGTAGTGTAATCGGCAAGATAAAATAATGTCCCATATATATGCTTCATTCAAGAACCTGTCAACATTCACTGCCGAGACCCAAAAGTCAAGTTTAGATAATACTTTTCAGGTAGTTTTGTATGAGTAAATGGTTGAAATGGATGTGAATCTATTTGGTTACTGTATTTTATTGCTTTCTAAATTGCAATTTTGGTGAATTAAATATACAATCATAATATTTCTTAGTATTTTCGTAGACTGACGCGATTCACCATGCGTTTTCCTATCAGGTGGGCGTACCAACGTAGTTATTTATAATAGGATCTTTGGGCGTACCTATCCCCGATTCTCTAGTTCCTCACTCGCGCGCCAGAGAGCCATACTGTTCCTTGTTTCCTCGGATACCTTGTAGGAACAGTTAGTCAGATGCGGCACTGTTGTATCTTGATTCTCCTAAGAGCCATTGTGTTCAAATATATTTTGTAAGACAAAAGCAGTCGGTCAGGTGCAGTAACAACCCTTAGAATATAAGACACCAATCAGTGACCTCTCCTCTTATTCGTCTGTCGACATCTTTTCGTAAATCTTTGCTGTGTGGCATAGTAAAGTGATCCCTCTGTAATTACTACATTAATTTCGATCACCTTTCTTACAAATCAGCACAATAACTCCTTTTCTCCAGTCATCTGGTATCTTCTTTTCTTACCACACAACTAGAATAACTCTTTACAACCACTGCATGATAACTGGGCCGCCTGCCTTTATCATCTCTGCCACCAATTCACCAACACTCCTGCCATTCTTCATTCTTTTCAGTGCCATATCCACTTCTTGCCAGGTTGGACCATTCTCTTCCACATCTTCCCTCCTAACTTCCAATTCTTCATCCCTGTCCTCTACTTCAGCTCGTGCATTTAACAGTTGGTTGAAGTACTCTTACCACTTTCCTTAATCTCATCTGGATCAGTAGTGAGTCTCTCGGAGTCATCCGTTAGGTATCTTTGTCCCCCCTTTTCTTTTCTCTTACTCTTTACTATGCCATACAAAATCTTCTTGCTTCCTTCTGCATCTTTTTCCAACTCTCTTGCAAACTTCTTCCAGTCTTCTGCCTTTTCTTCTTTGACCATTCTTTGTGCTTCCCTCTTCGCAATTTTGTACAATTCTTTTTTCTCGTCTGTTCTATCTTTCATGTACTCCCTTCATGTTCTATTTTTCACTTGTACTTTTTCTCCTTTACCTTATCATTCCACCAGCTTGTTACCATCTCTTTTCTCACCCCCTCTTTCTCCCACAGGTTTTCTCTGTTGCCTGCATCAATGTTTTCTTAAATGCTCCCCATTCTTCCTCCACTCCTTGAATCCATCCCTTTGGAATATCCTTTCTTATCAGCTCCTGGTATTCTTCTCTTACTGATAGCTCATTTAGACTCCATACTTTCAACTTATTCTCTGTAGACTCCTTTCTTTTATACTTCATTCTATCTAATTGGATACCTGCTACTAACAACCTATGATCTCCATCTAATCCCACACTCGGAATGATCTTTACATCCATCAGCTGCATCTGCTTTTCTTTGCTCAAAACCCTGCTGCTCAGTCCCAGAATGTCGATCCAGCTCTTTCCATCATAACATCCACCACCTCATTCACCTTACCGGAGAGGGTGATGACATTGATCTTCCCTACTCTGATCATATCTTTCATTATCATCATCATCGTTATCCATTGCCGTGTCCCGCTTCTGGCAAGGTCAGCTTGGGGTTTGCAACTTCATTTGATCACTTCTTTCTATTCCCAGCTCTCTCCTATTGCCTCAAAGTCTCCTGCTATATTATGTAACCTTCCATCTCTTCCTTTGGTCTTCTTCCTTCTTCAATCGTTCTGATACATTCTTATTATTATACATTTTATATTGCAATTAAATGTTGGCCCCAGCTCATCCATCCAACAGTGATCTCCAATCTCGTCCCGCCTAGCAGTCAAGGAAATTAATCTGCACCTTCATATCAGTGCGAATTTTAGGTTACACAGTACCACATTAGGGCCTACAGTTGGTGTATGAACGTCGTAGCTATGGTTGAAATCATCATTTCTAAATTTGAAGTTAAATGTTGTCGATCTTGAATATATCACGTAAGTGTTACGTCTTGTAACACGGACGCCGCGCCCCGGCCTAGCAACACCTCAGCAACGACAATTTCTGACTCAAAAAGAAGGTTGCTTGCTATAGCAAATGCATGAGTACTATTTTTGACAATGTCTCGTGAATGTAGGCCTACGTATGTTCCAACTGTTCACAATAGCTTAATTTTCCCCATGAGCAAACCACTAATTAAATGGGGAAAAATATGTTTACTTCAATTTAAACCATATAGTTAAAAGCAATTTCCATTCAGCTGTCAGCTAGAATGTGTTTACAGATTACAGCTTATCAACACTTCTAGTAATTTATTATCAATTTGAGGGCTAAATATTGCAATCCTATAACAAAGTTTATCAATTTTGTGTTATTATCTCCAAGTATGATTTTCCATTGCTATGAGCGGCCATGTTTCCCTGTCTTCACAATAAACAAAGTCTAATCCGCGCAAACATTCGAGGCAGATTCTGACGATTAAGATAGGGCCTACCTATAGTGCAGCGTCAAATGGTCGTATTTCTTATTCCCGTGCAACTTTTTGGTAAGAATATAGCACCATATGTCGTTATGCTCAGGAGGCCTCACAGAATATGAATCGCTTTGGTGCCAGAGCGCCGCCCGCGACTGGGGGCGGGAACGCCGCCCCCAAGTTTGACAACGCTCGGGAATATAAAACGCTAAATAACAGCCAAACGGTTGATCGGACAACACAAAATCAAGAGGCAAATTATGCTTAAAATGAATGGATTTAGGTCATAAGATACTAATTCATTTTTTCCGCCCGCAACTGGGGGGTGTAGGGACGCCGCCCCCAAGTTTACCACGCTCGGGAATATAAAACGCCCAATAAGTTTGACAACCGGTTGATCGGTCAACAAAAAAATCAAGAGGCAAATTATGGTTAAAATGAATGAATAATGTCATAAGATAATGATTTTTTTTGCCGCCCGCAACTGGGCGGTGGGTACGCCGCCTCCAAGTTAACCATGCTTGGGAATATATAACGCTCAAAACAGCCAAACGGTTGATTGGACAACAAGAAAAAAATCAAGAGGCAAATTATGTTTAAAATAAATTAATCAGGTCATAAGATAATGATTTATTTCCGCCGCCCGCAACTGAGGGGTGAGGACGCCGCCCCCAAGCATGGCCACGCTTTGGAACATATAACGCATTAACAGCCAAACGGTTAATTGTACAAAAATTATGTAAGACACCGACTAGGCCTATGTGTCAATTTAATGGAGCATCATTTATTGCCGTCAGTGAGGAAATTAGGAAGCACGTAGTTCTCAAGTTATGGCATAAATTAATTCTGCAATACTTATTTCCACACACAAACAGTGGAGTAGTATTGATGCAAGTTGGTTTGAAGTTGGGTGGTACGGTCCTTGTACAGTCACAAATACTCGATGGGAAACATGTTAAACGTAGTATTGATGTCCATTTACCATTACAAGCATTACATTGTCTGTTCATGGAAGCTTTCTTTAAAAAATATCCTGAACTTGAAGACCTTTGCAAGCCTCAAGCGCTGAGTTTGAATAAAGCGTGCCAAACAGGATACAAAGATGACATCCGAAGTGTAAATACAGAATTTAATGACACCATGTCAGGTCTGAAGTTGTCGGAACTCATTCACGAATTCCAAAAAGAATTTTCTTCTCGTCCCGTGTTTAAATCGCTAATTCAATACAATATGCAAATGTAAATAGAACTCATGTCTTTTCACAATATCAGTACGCCCTGGTGATTGGGAATTACACCTCAAAGTAATGGATGCAATGACAAAATATTACTTTGCTCGCGATAAACTTAATACCGCAAGAGTTATTACTTTGTATTGAGCAGAGATGGCCGAGCTACCTACAAAATCACCTGAAATATACGACGTTTTTATTGCTGGAAACTGGGTTGTAAATAAAAACATTGTTCAGTTTTGTTCTATTGGAAGCATGCACAATGCAAAATGGAATTGCAGGACTTTCATTGAATCCAAATGCACTGACTCGCTTCTTTCTAATTGCTCCCGAGCTAGATGCCACGATTAGTACTAGAATCAAAGAAGATCGCAGGCGTAGTTGATCTATCAACTAATAGACACTACAATGAAAATTGCTCATTTTTGAATAGACACAAAAATAACATAGAAACTCTCACTAAAACACTGAGAGACTTGCCATGAAATCTATTTTTTGATGACTCTACTCAATTCATCAATATAATCACAAAAAGAGTCATGCCTATTAAAGTTCTAAACTATGTTTGCAGCAGAAACGTCATAGGGCAAAAAAATACGTAGTTTTTGTTGATAACAAGAGGATAACATCAAGCAAAGACAATCTATGGTCATTAAGATGTTAAATCTTCAAATGTGAAAAAATGCAGGAAAGAAATTGCTGTTAAAACCAAAAATGAAATAGTCTAGTTAATAGAAGATTGAGCATTGTTCTTGAGGTTACTTGTTGTTGCCCGCTCTAGACCTGATGCAGACCTTCAATTGATTGTTGGCTCGTATGAGTTATCAGTGGTTCCAAGAGCATTGTCTTCCGCAGATAAAACTATGCATCATTGCTCAAAAAGTGTTCTAATGGGGATTCTTCAGAAAATTCCAAACGATTCCCAACAGCAAGACTACAATGATAATGATGAAAGTGGTTCAATGCGCGTAGCTATTATTTATTTATTTATTTATTGTATGGCTACTATAGAGCACCACAGTTGTGGAATACTCTCTTCAGCCGAACATACATATTATTTTACATTACAATTTTTGCATTTTATATTTATACAATATTACAATATTATATACATTCGTATAGTAATGTTTTATCATTTACACATTTACATTAATTTTTGTATTTGGTTTTGAAATGATGCGTAGCTATTGTTGATGGTATGGTTGAGGTACAAGCGTTCAAGCAGACAGTTGACATAACTAGATGCAGTGAACTGGCCGATAAAGTGGTGAAACATCTTGATCATAGGTACATGAATGATGTAATGCTCGTCGTGTCTGATCGTTTTAATGTACCAATGTCCCTAAAGTCTGCTACTCGTGACAACAGACTATGTGGAGCTAACCCTGTGGCTTACAGGGTGGAAGATAACATTTACGTTGGCCACATTCAGATGAAAAAATTCCTGTCACACAATTCCACAAAAAGTTAATTGACTGCTTACTTATCTGAAAACATTCTTGATCACGCAGTCCTTACCCATAAGAAAGTTGTAATGGCATGGTCAAATCAAGCAAAATCGAACATAATAGAATTGAGCACTTAAAAAGCTCGCAAGAAGAGGCCGATACAAAGATGTTCCTTCACGTTGTTGATGCAACTGTACGAGGAGCATCCCAGTACATATTTTCTCTCCGGACACCGATGTATTTGTTCTTTTCGTCATAAGATATCCCGATCTATGCAAGAACTCAGCGTTTGTCACTGGAAGAGGAATTAAAGAAAGAGTTATTCCACTGGCTCCTATTAACAATGCAAAGGTGTAAAGAAGGCAGCGGCTCTTCCAGGATTCCATGCCTTTTCTGGAGCAGAAAACACTGGAAGCTTCGTAGGCAAGGGTCTTCCATGTCCTACCCTTTAAGTCCTCCTACTCCTATGTAATTTCCTACGAGTTGCTAATGTCTTTTGTATTGTTCAATGAGTCATTTTATACAAAACGATGGATCAGTCCACAATAATAAAGGCTTAACATTGCTTTTTAAAATATGACTAAACATCAAATCCCATACAATTGTTTTTACTTGTATTTGTCTACAATTATTTAACTCATTATCGATGCTGTTATAATTATTATTTTTATCAATAAAACAATAATTTTGCAACTTGTAAAATAAATTATTGTCTTATAATCTCAATTCATTTATTTTAAGCATAATTTTCCTCTTGAACGTTTTTTGTCCGACCAACCGTTTGACTGTTTTGAGCGTTATATATTCCCAAGCGTGGTAAACTTGGGGGTGGTGTCCCTGCACCCCCCAGTTGCGGGCGGCGAAAATGTATTATTATCTTATGACCTGAACCCATTCATTTTAAGCATAATTTGCCTCTTGATGTTTTGTTGTCCGACCAATCGTTTGGCTGTTATTGGGCGTTTTAATTCCCGAGCGTGGTAAACTTGGGGGTGGCGTCCCTGCACCCCCCAGTTGCGGGCGGCCAAAATGAATTAGTATCTTTTTGACTAAATCCATACATTTTAAGCATAATTTGCCTCTTTATTGTTTGTTGTCCGATCAACCGTTTAGCTGTTATTGAGCGTTTTATATTCCCAAGCGTGGTCAAACTTGGGGGCGGCGTTCCCGCCCCCAGTCGCGGTCGGCGCTCTGGCACCAAAGCGATTCATATTCTGTGAGGCCTCCTGATCATAACGACATATGGTGCTATATTCTTACCAAAAAGTTGCACAGAAAACCATTTGACGCCGTACTACTACAGAGTGTCCTGGAATAAATTACCTTGTGGCACACGAGGTTGGATCGTTGGTTGAATCCCTTCCCGCAGAGGTCGCAGACGTAGGGTCGGGCGTCCGTGTGGGTGAACTCGTGGTTCCGCAGGTTGCCTGCAACATAACACACGGATATAGCGCAAGACTCTCACACAGACGTAGGGTTGGGCGTCCGTGTGGGTGAAATAGGGGTACCGAAGTTAAGCAGAACCGGGCGTGGTCAGGGGTAGAGTGGGTGACTGCTCAGCCTTGAAACTCACGTATATTGCTGGTTAGAGCACATGGAGGGTTCGAGAGCTAGTGTAACGGCTTCGTTCTCCTCGACGTCTGCTCGGCAGTCCGGGTTAGTGGAGGAACCTATATGACTGTCAAAGTTACACCGTCCTTTCGGATGGGACTTTAAGCCGTTGGTCCCATTGGTACTTTTCGAAAGAAGTAGGCTACGTACCGGTACCGGGTTTCCCCTCCTCCTTTCTGTTCATACTTCATCCTCATCTATCACCACTCATCGTCTCGATTAGCCAAAGTGCATAAATATGAGACGTTAAGCAATATCCAATCAATCGATCAAAAGTGGAACAATATATAAGGAATTCTTGATTTGGTGATCGGACTATCTTTAAATGGACCTTAATTGTAATAAATGGCAACTGACTCTCACAGTCCATTAGCGGTTTAACCTTGATTTATGTAGAGGTTGGTAGTTAGCATCTGAGGCGACACTGGCACCAGCTTTGTCATAGTAGCCGCGGACAACAAGAGAAACCAAGACGTAGACCAATGGCTTTCCACTGACGTGTGATGATATGAATTGGGTTTGTTTAACCTTCATAGGTTATAATTACGTAAGTACTGAATGTATCCAAATAATAAATAAAACATTTTAGAATAGATTGGTTTATTTGGATTAAGGACGCGTCAACCGTTAGGTCATAATGCACCACTCTAACCTAGGGGGGGGGGCATGCTGGTCAGAACCAGCCACGGGTAAGGGGAGGAAAGGGGTTTCTCACGTCGCGATCGTCATTGTCTTCGTCATCACTCGTGGTGTCATCGTCGTCGAGGGGTCATCAAGGGAAGGGGGCAAGGTCCCCGACGACGATTGCCAGAGCTCGCCTCTATTTTCGGGGAGTAAAATACTACCCTTCATACTAGCTGATGTTTGCGAGGTGGACTTTTTCTCTTGAATCGCCTTTTACGATTAGCAGAGCCATGCTCTGGGCCAATTCTACCCCGGGCCCAGACGGGGATTCTTGAATAGAATACATAAATCTTTTCTTTGCTAACTCATTACATAAATCATTGTCAAGATAGTTGGTTAGAGCTCATCCAAAAGTCTCAACCTCAACCTATGATGACTTCCGTTGAAGGGGCCTCTTATATTGAGGGGAGTCGCATGTCAACAGAAAGAGTAGGGCCTAAGTACCAGAAAGCAAATTGGTGTAGCTAGCAGGTTAGCCTATAACAATGGCGGTAGTCTAGAAGCTCAACACATAGTATTTATCAGCGTATTCAACCGCCAGAAGGACGAATCAAATCAGGAATCAATTGAGCTAACCTCACAAGGTGGAAAAAATGATACCACCATTTCCATTGAATTTCGAGAGGAAGCAGTGGAAAGTGGGAAAACTGACCCAGAAGGACACAGCACTTCCTCTTCCTACGTGGTTATTATTTTTTATTCGTAAGGATTATTCATTCCTTCTCTTCCAAGATCTATACCTATCAATCTTATCCATAATTATAATCTAATCTATAACATTTATCGATCGAATTAATAATATTGAAACTTGAAACTTCCAAAACAACTCAATAAAACCAGGTGAAAAAGCCTGGTAGACCTTGGACTTAAAAGTTTTACGTCTTACGTGCAGTATTTTAGTTTTTGCTGTGGCCCGCTTAGATGTCCTCAATATTGCGGAACCCTTCACTGTCCATTGGTCAAATAAACTGAGCTGTCTTCACTCCTCGCCTTTCCTTCCTGTCAGATCCACGTTAGCAAAGCTACAATGGATTGCATCACTTCCGCTTACCTTTCTGGTGGAATCCCTTCCCGCAGAACTTGCAGACATGTTGCTTGATAGACGCGTGGGTCTTCTTGTGTGAGATGAGCGAGGATGCTCGGTTGAAGGACTTCTGGCACTGAGGACACACGTAGGGCCGGGCGTTGCTGTGGATGGCTCGGTGCTGGGCTAGGGTGCTGGCCTGCAACACAACACACACTGATATGATTGGTTCTCAATAAGATACACTAGAACCGTGGATAGTTAGTGATTAACTTTATTAATTTGAGATTCAACTCCCTGCCATGATGGCTACACACAAGAGGCCTTGCTCACCGCCTGTGAACATAAGGTACCGCCGGTGGGCGGGATAATTCAAACACGTCATGAATTCTCATGACACACTCTCTCCATCACGTGTTGCTAGACAGCCGCGTGGCTCTTCTTGTGTGAGATGAGCGAGGATGCTCGGATGACACTGATGATTCAAATCATTGTTCTTTGCTAGCTACAAATTATTGATCATTGATTATTATTCAATATAAGATATATACTGTCACCGATGTTCTTCAATATAGTACTCGACGAGATATTGAGGAAAGTGGAGAGAGGTGGGAAGGATTCGTCCAGAATCTTAATATATGCTGACGATATACTCATATGGGGGAAAGTCATGGGAAGAGGTACAGAAGAAAGTGGAGAAATGGAATGAACGTACGGAAGAATTTGGACTAGAGATAAGCATTGACAAGAGTGAAGTGATGGTTATGGGGAAAAGTAAGAAGTCTGGGAATAGGAAAAAAATTGTACTTCGAGGGGAAGAACTAGTAGAGACACATGTTCAAATACATGGGCAGCATAATCTCCGACGATGGAAAAATAGACGCGGAGATTGCAAGGCGTACTGGTATCGCAGAGAGTTTCTTCCAGTTAGTGAGGAAACTGCTTTGGAAAAAAGAAGTGCCAAGGCGATGCAAACTTTTAATATACAAAGCATATTTTGTACCGGTACTCACATATGGTGCAGTGACATGGCCAGTTGGGGGTAAAGAAGAAAGACAAATTCAAGCTGCAGAAATGAAATTTTTAAGGAGTGTAATGGGAGTTACAAAGATTGATAAGATGAGGAGCACGAAGATAAGGAAAGAACTAGGAGTAGAGAGTTTAAACTTTAAGCTAGGGAAAGAAAGGCTGAGGTGGTTTGGACATATGAAGAGGATGCAGAAGGACAGGATCCCTAAGATACAGTATGAACAAGACGCAGGAAACAAACAGAGAAAAAGAGGGAGGCCCAGACTGAGATGGGAAGAAGTTATAGCAATGGATTTGAAAAAGAGAAAGATGTTGGGAAGAACGAAAAATATGGAAAAAAAACTGGTGGAGGTCCCTGAGGAAGAAGACAGAGGAGAGGAAGAAAGTGAAGTTGATGACGCAGAGGAAGAAAAAGATGATGTGGGAGAAGCGTCAGGCATGGCTAGCCGGCTTCGATAACCCCGGGGAGCCAAGAATGTGGTGGGAACCTCCCACCCCCTACCCGACTTAGTTGGAAATAGGGTTCGATATTAATTAATAAGAATATGTTGTAATTTAAGAATTATGAGTAGTGGTGTGCAGGACACATACATACATACAACTCTGAAATAGGGGTGGTTGGTTACGTATTTGTGAGGGGTGATGTTGGTTATTTCCTCTATTCTTATTTTGACTTTTATTGAGCGAGCGTAAGCTCACAGTCCTTTATTTCATAAATTTATATATTCGTGTGAAATTTGAGCACAATCGAAAAATTATTTCTCATGAAAATCACAATTTTACGATTTTTTCGATTTTTTAAAACATTCTTCGACTTATAACATCCACATGCTTTATCCGATTGTAATGTTTTTCACAAAACCTGCAATATATTTGTGTGAAATGTATGCTCAATCGAAAAAAAATCTTTCATGAAAATCGCAATTTAACGTTTTTTTATTTTTTTATTTTACATTTCTTCGACTTATAACACCAACATGCTTTATCCGATTGTAACGATGTTTTTACAGAACATTAATTTTACGAATTAATATGTTAGTTTGAAATTTGAGCGCAATCGAACAGTAATATTTCATGAAAATCGCAATTTTACGCTTTTTTCGTTTAAAAAAAATAACGCTCATCCAACAACGCGATTGAAAATGCGTTTGCGAAGCTTCCTAGTTTTTTTATTGATGGTAGAATTTTTAATTGTAGAAAAATGGGTGAGGGTTGTAAGGGTAAAGACTTGGCTTTTAGACATGCGTATTCACTTTACATTATTATTTGTAATTAGTTTATTAATCTAATTTAAATTTTGAAAAGCGGTGAATGAGGGGTCGAAGGGGTTGGTGTAAAGTTTATTTACATGAAAAATCAATATCGTCATCGTGAAACGAAAGTAAAGCATACACAATTCTATTGAAACGTCATATGCCTACTTGCATGTCTTTTGGAGTCTTCATTTGAATGATGCCTTATATATAAATCATTGGACTTTTTCACTGTTAGTTAACAAAATATTTATTTAAATGTGATATTTCGATTTCTTTACAGAAATCTTTATCAAACAAAATTAACAATTAAAAAACCACAACAGACAGGACAAAAAACATTTCACAAATTATTATAAATATGGCTGTGCATTAGTACCAAATTATTAATAAAAAAGTTTATTATGAATAAAAATAAAAAAAACAAAAAACAGAACATTAAATTGACAAGTTGAACAGTTATTGATGTATGAAATAAAGCTATTGATCTAGTGATGAAATTGATGGACAGAAACTTTTCCAAATGGCTGGATAAAGGCACACTGATTGTATTGGCCACACATGAAATCAAACCAGCTTCCTTAATTTTCCGCGTTGTGGCATTAGACTCATGTACAACTACAAGGATTGAAGCGTCTTCCCAATTAATATGATGATGATTTTCATAAACATGTTCTGCGAGCTTTGAAGTATCAATCAATCAAGTCCAATGAATTATATTTATAACGTTACTACCTGTTATATAGTTTCATTTTTTATGAATGATGCCTCTTCTGTACAACTCGCACTATATTTTATTACTTCCATTTTTATAGTAATGATGACATCTTTACCTTGTTATCCCCGATACAAATAGCAACTGGCAAAGTTTTTGGGTTTATTTGAATTAAGGACGTGTCAACCGTTAGGTCATAATGCACCACTCTAACCTAAAGTGGGGGGGGGGGAGTTCCATGCTGGTCAGAACCAGCCACGGGTAAGGGGAGGAAGGGGGGTTTCTCACGTTGCGGTCGTCATTGTCTTCGTCATCGTTCGTGGTGTAATTGTCGTCATCGTCGTCGAGGGGTCGTCAAGGGAAGGGGGCAGGTCCCCGACGACGATTGCCAGAGCTCGCCTCTATTTTCGTGCAGTAAAATACTACTCTTCATACTAGCTGATGTTTGCGAGGTGGACTTTTTCTCTTGAATCGCCTAGTATGATTAGCAGAGCCATGCTCTGGGCCAATAATTCTTCCCCGGGCCCAGACGGGGAAACTTGGCAAAGAAATGAAAAACATTTCCATACTAGTATGACCTTGAACAAACGATCTATAATATTATACCACTAGCTATGTAGAGTGTTGCGCCATAAGCAAGACAATTAATAATCCGTAGTGATTATAGTGCATGTACTGCATTCATTATCAACAATGTTGCAAGATGAATTGGCGTCACCTCTGCACCTGATATTTCCACTATGCAAGAAAGTAAAAAACACTTACATAACATGATTATATAATTACTATACTATACTATATAATTACTGTCCCTCCGACACGTGCAGCCAATCAACACTCGCTCAGATAACAGGCGGTTAAGCCCTTATGGTAGCGAAACCGAGGGATGTAGACCAGGACCATCAAGCATTTTTTTAGGAAACAAGTGCATTCCACAGTGACAGTGGCGTAACTAGCCCTTGGTTTTTTTGGGGGGGCGATCATTTTTATAACCACAAACATAACCGATGTATCCTGGTACAATGGGGGTCTGCTGGGAGACCCCCCCCCCCTCCCCCCAAATAGTGCGGGTCTGGCAGTGGCGGTTTTTCAACTCATTATCATGTGTGCAGTGGTGTGAACAAAAATGTATTTATCGGCGTACGCTCTTTCGTGAGCAAAGAACATGATTTAGTGCGCAGGGAGGGAATTTTCCGATTCTAAGAATGTGATTGAAGGATTTTAACTAGTTTTAGGCATTATTTTAAATATAATTTGGTTAGTGTTTTTGTTACGGATGTTTGTATTGTATTCCTGATGATTGGTGTGATTGCAAAATTAGATTATGTGCTTTGACTTGACATTGGATTTCCTCATTTGTTCTACGAGAGTATATAATATGCACCGTATACAGCGTATACCCTATACCCTGATTTGTGTTTTGTTTTAGGTTTACTGAAAGATATATATTGCGTTTTGGGTTTACGCCGTATACTCGCATGGCACCACTGCAGGTGTGCAATTGATAGGTCGGAAGTTTTAACAAGTAGACTACATCTTGGGAGCTAGAGGACACAACCACCGGGAACATTTTGTTCAAGGTAGTTCGATTTTGCTCAATTTAACATCGTTATGAAAAAAAATCGTATTTTTTTCTTATTTAGGAATTCCTATTTTGTGTTTATTGTCGTGGTGCCGAATACACCAACGATGTCGGCTATATGGAGGCTGCACTGTCACTTGCGTGTTACTTTGAGCAATCGTGGTTAAATGCGTTCCACAATTATTGTTTAACTTTAGGGCCAACCGATAATTCCCCGAAGTAACAAGCGTGATTGTAACTCCCACATTGGGTAAAGTATACTTGGGTGAGTAGTGGGCTCTTCATACATTTTCTTAAAAAAGTTTCAATCATACCCTACTAATTAAATTTGGGTTTGTTATTGTTCCTGACTGATCAGGTTTGCAATTGTCACACATTTCACACCGTTAATACCGCCACTGGGGTCTTGGGCGCTTAGTCCCAGATTTTTTTTATATTTTTATCATTGCAAATGGTCTTTTTTTACTAGGTTTAAGCGTGGTTTCGTCGATAATTTATGAAATTGTGAAGATTGGTACCGGTAGTTTTATTGTCAGTTTACAAAAGCCTTGCCACAAAATTGTGCCCCCCCTGCCCTCTATGACAAAATTTGGGGTTGCGGACGCCCCCCTTCCTCCCCTCTCCCCTCTCCCCCCTCCACCCCGTAGTTACGCCACTGCACAGTGAGCTGAGAGCGCTTCAGGTTACGAAAACCGGTTCTTTTCCCCAGACGATGTTGGACATCCCCATGGTACAAGGATATTATCTCTGTGTGGCTAGAATATCATTGGATCATGGGGCATCCCCCTAGAGTAGCTCGTAAATATTGAATAGGGGTGGTAAGGTTACGAAGTGGTGTTGAGTGGAAGGGGGAAGCCAATAAATTACATAATTTAAATTTTAAAATGTGGTGTGTACTTGACCTGCAATAACCGTATTCCTGTATTACCATATAATTTCGTAAAACCATCGTTTAATAATATTATATTTCTGAAAATGCATGCTGTTGTAACAGTCAGTGTATCATTTGTATTGTTTTTTAGTGGTATGTATACGGTTTAGCGCGTCTTAATGCATATGGCTCGCGGAGTAATGGCAAACGACCGATCAATATCGAATATGTTATAAAATGTATTTAAATAAATAAATCGAATTTAGAGTCTACCGCTCATTCATGCAACTAATCTTCAGTGGGGTCGGGACTTTTAATTGGATGAGCGAAGCGAAGACTTCAATTTCACCGACCCCCCAAAAAATTTAGCTCGGTTGTTTTTTTGTTTGTTTGTTTTTTTTTTTTTTCGTTTTTCTGTCTGTTTGTTCGCTCTCTACCGGGCAAACGGCATATGCGATCTTGATGAAAATTTGACACGACCTTCGTTTCTCTAAACTTAGACTTGCCACGTTTTTGGGTACAATCGAAGAAATATTTCTCATGAATATCGTACTTTTACGATTTTTTCGATTTTTAGTGCGATATTTTTTCGTGCCATTTGGGCCAATTCTGATCAAACGGGTGGGCTACAACGTTCATATTTCACATGGACATTAAGGTTATGGTGATGTATTGCTTTCTGAAAGAAAAAGTTGAAAAAGTTAGCCAGAATCGAGAGAAATAAAGCTTTTAATATACGTTTTTTGACTTTTGTGCGATATTTTCGTGCCATTTGGGCCAATTCTGACCAAACGGGTGGGGCTACAACGTTCATATTATACATGGTACATGGTGATGTAGTACCTTTTGAAAGAAAAAGTTGAAAATAGTTTGCCAGAATCCATAGAAATATAGCTTTTAATGTAAGATTTTTACGTTAAATAATAACAAATTAACAAGAAACAATAGAAACTTGACAACAATAACCTACAATGCGTCGGCAGAAAAACACAGCACTGCAAAAGTAAAGATATCCCACGCAAACTAAAAACTTTAAAAAAGCTCATCCATCAACGCGGCGGGACTTTAGCGTTTTCCTAGTTTAAAGAGGAACGACTCAATTTCAATTTATTTCTGGACAGTTACCATTGTTAATACATAAGTAATACAAAATACAAATCTTTGTAGATTGTGTCGCCTACCAATAATATAAAAATAAAGATATAACTATATACAGTGACAACACAACATGTACATACAAAAACGCATTGCTATAGATATAATACTGTGTACGTATTGATAACACGACAAAGCGTTTTTAATGTTATTGCCCTGTTGGCACCACCGATAAGAACCCACGTTAATTTGCATTGGAAGCAGAGAAATTAAACATAAATTCAAATGAAAGCAAGCCACTGTCAGGGCACATTTTAATGCTAATGGTCACGATGTTCACAACTTTCGGTTGTATAATAGGCTTTTTAGCTCCGTGAATTACCTAAAGAACTTTCGTCGTCCATGAATCCAGTTGATAGTAATTAGTAACCTTGTCTGATTATGGAAATAACATGCACTAGAGTACAAGGTATTTTTTTGTATTTTGTATTTTATTAGCAGCTGTGGATTACATGTGATGCCGTAACTAGTACGTATATCGTAACAAAAGCATTGTCATTGTCAGAATTGTTTGTGTATATATACATGGCATAGGCCTAATTTACAATTATTACAAACTACTTTACTAATACAAGATAGATTATTTACTAATAATTACATCATTATACATTTACATATATACATCATACATCACTCGTCGAGTGAGAAGCCTCTCTACACATAGCCTACAGAACAGTAAGTAGTAGTCATGCTTCCTTAAAATCACTTATATTATACAGACATTTTTCTATAAGGTAGCATCTCAGTTTTCTTTAAACATGATCATGTTTGCTTCACTTTTTATTTCCTCAGGTAATCATCGGAGGATCAAGGACAGTAACGAATACGGGCCCCCCAATCTCAGTATTGCGATGGGAGTGTTATTTCTCGATTTGTTTGGTCGGGAAACACTCCCGTAGGTGTAATTGATATTAATTACTACAATTCAGAAATTAAAAACGTCCGCCCCAACCGGGAATCGAACCACGGATCTCCCGCATTGTTATGTATGTTGGTATGTTGGTTTATTCATGTTTCCTGTGCCGATGGTTCCGGGTTTAAATCCTGGTGCAGGCGGTGTTTTCTTCTTACTTCATTCGATTTGGTATAAGAACAATAATATGTTGCTGGTTACTTTGGAACCGCCATAATCAGCATGGCACGTATACTACGGTGTAAGTCTCCCTCTGAAACTAAGTGAGGAAGACCCTGCGTGCCAACTCATTATTAGTTTATTTTAATCCTGTGATGATTTTTTTTGCTATTTTTTAGCTAGGTATTGTTTATTTTATACACTATATAAAAATATATTTATCATACGCACATCAATGATTAACTTTTTTTGTGAGTTTTTAGTTTGCGTAGGACCACTTTTCCTTTGCAAGTGCTTTTTGAATGCATTGTAGGTGATTGTTGTCAAGTTTCTATTGTTACTTGTTAATTATAAACCTAAAAAAACTCATATTAAAACCTTTATTCTATGGATTCTGACTAACTTTTTCAACTTTTTCTTTCAAAAAGCAATACATCACCATTACCGTAATGTCCATGTAAAATATGAACGTTGTAGCCCCATCCGTTTGGTCAGAATCGGCCCAAATGTCACGAAAATATCGCACTAAAAATCGAAAAAAATCGTAAAAGTACGATATTCATGGGGAATATTTCTTTGATTGTACCCAAAAACGTGGCAAGTCTAAGTTCAGATGTTTCGAAGGTCCCCTCCAATTTTCATCAAGATCGCATAAGCCGTTTGCCCGGTAGCGTGCGAACAAACAGACAGAAAACAAAAAAAAAAAAACATTGGAGATAAATTTTTTGGGGGGTCAGTTTAATTAAAGTCTTCGCTTCGCTCATCCAACTATCATTCTCCCAAGACTGGCCAGCCATCACACATTCAATGAAAATTATAACCAATGTTGCAGTGGCAAAAGTTTTTTGATAATATTATAAAATGTTCGTATTTATTTGCATTGGTTACAAATAATTGGATGAGCGTGCGAGCGTAGCGAGCGAAGTGAAGACTTCAATTTGACTTTCTGTTTTTTTGTTTGTTTTTCACTTACGTTACCCCAAGAAAAATAGCTCAGGTGTTTTGTTTTTTGTTAGTTTTTCTGTCTGTTTGTTCGCTCTCTAACGGGCAAACGCCATATGCGATCTTGATGAAAAATTAAGGGAACCTTCGAAATTTCTGAACTTAGACTTGCTACGTTTTTGGGTACAATCTAAAAAATATTTCTCATGAATATCGTACTTTTACGATTTTTTTCGATTCTTAGTGCGATTTTTTCGTCACATTTGGGCCGATTCTGACCAAACGGGCGGGGGTACAACGTTCATATTTCACATGGACATAAGGGTAATGAAGATGTAGTACTTTGTGAAAGAAAAAGTTGAAAAAGTTAGCTAGAATCTATAGAAATAATGGTTTTAATACGAGTTTTTTTTATTTTTAGTGCGATATTTTCGTCACATTTGGGCCGATTCTGACCAAACGGGTGGGGCTAGAATGTTAATTTTTCACATGGACATTACGCTAATGGTGATGTATTGCGTTTTGAAAGAAAAAGTTGAAAAAATTATCCAGAAACCATATAAATAAACGTTTTAAATTAAGTTTTTTTGAGGAATTTAATAACAATTAACAAGTTACAATGGAAACTTGACAACAATCACCTACAATGCGTTCAAAAGGCACTTGATAAGTAAAGAGATCCCACGCAAACTAAAAACTTACAAAAAAGCTCATCCATCAACGCGACGGGACTAAAGTGTTTTCCTAGTAAAATATGATTAGAGAGTCAATGACAAAATAAATGGACATTTTACGCGGGATTCGAATGCACGTGCGTTGTGTCAAAAATACGTAAATGTGTTCCACTTGTTGTGATACTGTGAATGAATATGAATTTAATTCTTTTTAATTTTAATTTTAATATTTTATTAGTTTTTATAGAAATCTAAGAAAAATTAGTTGTGGATGTAGCTCTGAGGAGTTGGGAAGGGTAAACCGTAATCGTTGTCAGACCTCAATAAACTTTACGATAGAAAAGGTAGTTTACAACATGGCCATTGAAGGAAGGGAGGGATCGGTGAACAGACAACAATAACACAAGGACTCGAACTCACAGAAAGTTGGGGCTGGCTAGGGTAACTGTTCTTAATTTGGAAGCAATGCCAAAACAGCTACTCTCAGCTGAGCATAAAATGCACCTCAAAACAGTCTGACGATCTTCTTGCTGGTTTCTCCGAGACAGCACAAGGCAGTTCCGACGACTCTTCGGCGTCGATCCTCTCTCAGTGCTCTTTGACAGTGTCGTCGATTTCACGAAGATACTTCTTCACTCCCTCAAACTCCTCCATGAGGGCTTGTTTTACCGCATGTCTGCCTCTCAAGCTGCCCCTGCATCTCATGGATAGCGGCTGACGTCTTCTGCACCTTGTCTTCACATAACCCTTCCTCAGATTGAGGTGTGGAGATGCTGGTTGGGAGTTTGTTCCTCGTGTCCTCTTCGAGAGATTCAAACCGTGAAAGAAAGTCTGCTTGCATGCTGTTGCAAAACGCATAAGTTTCTTTCACGGTTTAAGCTTGTTTTTTTGACAGTTGGTAGGCCTACTGGTTGCTGGACAGAACCAGACACGGGTAGGGAGAGGAAGAAGGGGTTCTCACGCGCGGTCGAAATTTGCCCTTCGTCGTCGTTCGTGTTGTCATGGGTCGTCGTTGCGGCTGGTGCGTCGTCGGGAAGGTCCTCAAGGGACAGGGAGAGTTCCCCGACGACGACCACCAGAGCTAATCTCTAGGCGGACTTTTTCACTTTCCTCGCCTTTTGCGATTAGCAGATAGGCCTACGGGTTTTTTGGGGTAAATTTTTTCCCTGGGCCCAGAAGGGATGTTTTTTAGACACATATCACGGGTTAGGTATAGGGCAAAGATGATGGCAAGCAATAAAAGAAACACGAATGTGGGCGATATGACTCACTTTTTTCTCATTTGAGATAATAATAATGAGCAACATAAATAATCAAGTTCCATATAAATTATTTTTTCAACTGCCTTACATGAAAGTAAATCAACAAAAATTTGAGTTAGAAAATAAAGGAAAATATCATGTTTTTTTTTCTAGCAGTACAGCAGTTCCTTGCTTTAGATTTCTTGTTAGACTGTTAAAAATCACAACCTAAATAATTTCAATTGACTTATAAACAAAGCTTAGCTACTAAAATTTTTTTTAATTATATAATCCAAATAAAACGCTCCCAATTCGAGTTCCTTTGAATAATGTGGTGCTGCGGGATAATATAAGGATAGTGCAGACTGTGCCTTACCTGGCGAAAAACTTTGCCACAAGTATCACACATGAAGTGGGCTCGTCCGTGTGGGTGGGCAGTGACGAAACCCGCGGTAACGGTTGAAGAACTCGCGACGACAGACCCCGCACTGCCAGACGCGCACCTGCTTTCCCGTTCCCTCCCGGCTTTTTCCACTCGCAACAGGTGGCGACCATCTCCATTGACGAGTTGTCCTGGGAGTGAGACAACAGTATCTGTTAGAATCAATGTCAACTACCTCGCCGCCCCGCACTGCCAGACGCGCACCTGCTTCCCTTCCCTCCGTTGCTTTCCACTCGTAACAAGTGGGCGACCATCTCCATTAACATGTCCCTGAACGTTGAGAGTAATTTATATTTTGACAGGCAGCTAGAAATGAACTAATTGCCATTTCTTTAAAGCCTGCATTAGTCGGTGAACAGAATCAAAATGTGCAAAGATAATAAAACACAATTCATCCTTCAGATTGATTATGTTTTGTCCTTGAATACAAGGAAACTTGAACGAAACGAATCATTGAACCGGCCCAACTCAAATGTGCGCACCCAGGTTTTGATCATTTCTGCTGCAAGGTTGGTAATATCATTACCAAATTTTGAATGGATGTTAATAAAGTACTTTTATATTGATAATACATAGGTCTAAAAATGAAAAAATGAGAAATCCAAAACATGGATTACATTTGGAAATTCCCACCAAACCGTTCATCTTTCGATAAAACCAAATTAGCCTGCGTGTCCATATTGATTTAAACGTTGATATCCAGTAAGCAAATTTGAGTTAAAAACATCTGTACACTTGGAATAAATTCCCGAATTTGACCAACTTTGAGTAAATTTCGGTGATTTCACTAATCTTTAATCCAAAATCAATGAATTAATTGAGGAATACGCATAACGCATAACACAGATTTATTCTTTATTAACGTTAGTGTGAAATTTGATAACGGTGTTATAAACCGTTAACCCGAAAAAAAAACAGAAAGCTGAGCGCCTAAACTCGCCTCCTCGCCAGCCTCAGCGACTCCTCTTAAAGAAAGGGTATTTCATCATACATTTTAAAGATGTTTGCGACTGACCTCTCTAATACCGTGCGAGGCTGCGAAGTTTGAAATCATTGGGTAGTTGGGCAGCTTGAGCAGACTCGGGATCTTCATCATCTTAGGAACCTTGAGCATCTTGATCATCTTGGAGACTTGAGGAATCTTGTTGTGCCCAGAGCCGCCAAAGCGACCCCTGATTGACGATGCCATCTGGAACTAGAACAAGTAGTTTAGTGTAGTGTAGAACAGCCTGTGTACACTTTTTACACCGAGTGCAGGCTGGACGACCCCTGCTGACGACGCTGGAACTAGACAAGTAGTTTAGTGTAATGTAGAGCAACCTGTTTACACTGATTACACATAGCAATTGTCGTAAAAGTTAGCCCCGACTGGGATTGAATCAATAACCATGTCCTTAAAGCGGGCCTAAACTTAAAAACCATACTACCCAACTCATGGAAGATGTGATGTGATTGGATTTATCTAAGTGATCTTTCAGTTATGACAGCTACATTGCAGTCTTCTGTTGGATTTATGTCATGGAAGTCAACAGACACAACAAATAACAGTTTGTTGAAGGTTTGTTTTGTTGTCCCGGTAGCTCAATTGGTAGAGCTATGGCACGTTAAGCCGGAGGTTCTGGGTTCGAACCCCAGTCGGGGCAAACTTTTTCGACAACTCCTATGAATCAATAATAATAATTATTATTATTATTATTGGAAATCGGGTACAATACAATATCGAATATGTATACATACGAGGGGGATACATCATGGGGTTCTCACATTGTAGCTGAAGGATGTATGTGTGCGTGTCTCCATGGGTACGGAGCCTTCTTATCTAGACCGGGTCAGGTTTATAAGGCATATATCCTATATAGACGCTGTTGGGGGCACATTTATCGGGCACAGGTTTCTCCACGTGTCGCGCTCGTCCTACATATGAACGGGTCGCTCACACGTGCTAAGTGCATTTAGTACGGATGGGGCTAGTAGTGTTGTAATGGTGAAAGCTTTGCCTCGTGTGTGTCTGTGAACATGTTGAGGTAGGTCAGGTCAGGTGTATAACACGTATCTAGGTGCCCGTCAGGACGCCGCAGCCAAGCCGCGGTGCGCTACACACTCAAGTACCACTTATACAGCAAGCAGAGTTGGGGTGATTTCGAGGTGTCACCCAGCCGTCATGTAACGTGATGTGAACTTGAAAAATGAAAACTATTAAAATCGAGGAAATTTAGGTACCTGACAACACATGCCAAATTTGTTTGGGATACGAGCATTCCTTTTTGGTGAAAAAATGTTTAGAAACATGCTCAAAATCACTTTAAGGATATTAGCTACTATTGCTACTGCTACTACTACTGCTACTGTCTAATTCGTCAGTTTCAATCGGCCCGCGATTCTGATCAAACGGGTGGGGCTACAATGTTCAATGTTGTGGTTAGCGTATCTGCTTCCAATGCAGAAGGTCCAGGGTTCGATCCCCGCTAAAGTCAGAAGTTTTTTAACTTCTGATTTGGACTTCAGTCCATCAGTTCTTGTCTTAGGAGTTTGTAAACGGTGACTTTGGAGCCGTCCTAGCAACGAAGCACATAATAAATTTCAGAGTTGTTCTGAATCGGCCTTGTTGCTTCTGGCGTTGATTCGCGGGTGTTCGCACTGTCCATACCACTGATTGCTATATTTCCTATTAAAAATATCGATCTTTGGTTGGTTATCGCTCACTCGTCGATTGCGTCGGGGCTGCAGAGGTTGGCTTGGTCGCTTTGATTTAAGGTCCTCCACTGAAAATCAGTTTACATAACTGAGTGGGTAGACTCTAAATAAAATTTATTTATTTACTATTTATTTATAACATGGGACATTAAGGTAATAGTGATATAGTGCCTTTTGAAAGAAAAAGTTGAAAAAGTTTGCTGGAAGGCTTCCAAATAAAGGTTTTAATACAAGCCTTAAACAGGCACACAATCAACAAGTTACTATAGTTACTTGACAATGATCGCCTTCATTGTTTACAAATAGCAAGTCTTTGGACCACTAGATATTTTACATTCTATTGTCAATTGATAATACCATATAGACCGAGAGCCAGTGACAGTTTCTATTACCTCATAAGGTACATAAGTTTTGACCATTGGAATAGAAGTGGAAATTCATGTCATTTTCAAAAATGCGCGTCTTACGAGTCAACGTGGGGCGTTTACCCGTCAGACGCCCCCAAAGTGGGCCCCAAAAAGGGTCAAATCTGCCCCATTAAGTATACACGATTGAACCGTATAGAAGCATTTAACAGTTGTAAATTAAACACAGCTCTTCATTGGTAAAAAAAATTACAACACTCTTTACATGCAGTTTACACCCTAACATACTATACATACACCATCATTATTTAAATAATTACCATAAGACGAAGTATAACATGTCTTCCTGATTTATTCATCGATCTAGACATTCCCAAAAAATAAAAAAGTGGTAGTTGCAGGGCTCAATGACCCAAAATATGCATAAACATCATGACTACATATTATCGCACAAATCCGATTAAATCCAACATAATTTCGTAAGTATTCGAGACAAAACATCATGTTTCAAATTTTTTTGGGGGAAGTAGCAGGTAAGGGCCCAACACAGCCAGTCTGACGAGTGATATTTTTCCGAGGTAAATTTTTCTATAAAATACCGTATTTTTCAATCATGTTTAATTTATGGGGGCAGATATGATCATTTTTAGGGCCCAATTCCGGGGCCGTCTGTCGGGTCAAAGCCGCAACGCAGATCGTCTGACGACTAATATTAGTCCTCCTGGTAACTTTAACTTTAAAGTGACGTATGTTTGAATCATGAATACCTTATGAGGGCAGATTTGACCTTTTTTTGGGCCCACTTCGGGGGCGTTTGACGGGTCAAAGCCCCAACGCAGCCCGTCTGACGAGTGATATTCGTTTTCCTGGTAACTTTTTCTATAACATGACGTATGTTTGAATCATGTATACCTATTGAGGGCAGATTTGACTTTTTTTTGGGGGGGGGCAATTTGGGGGCGTCTGTTGGGTCAACGGCCCAACGCAGCCCGTCTGACGAGTGATATTCTTTTTTGGGCTAACTTCTTTTATAAATTTTTGTATGTTTTAATCGTGTATACTTAATGGGGGCAGATTTGACCCTTTTTGGGGCCCACTTTGGGGGCGTCTGACGGGTAAACCACCCACGTTGACTCGTAAGACACGCATTTTAAAATGACATGAATTTCCGCTTCTATTCCAATGTTCAAACATATGTACCTCATGAGGTAATAGAAACTGTCACTGGCTCTCCGTCTAATAGAAATTAATCGATTTTGAAAAAATTATTATTTTTTAACAATTAATTTTGCAATGGAACTTGAAAAACTAATCATGTACCAAACATAACAAAAACTTGTTAAAATACAGCCAAACCTTACACATTCAGAAGAAATGAGATCTAAAAAAGGGCCAAGCTCATCTACCCTTCCACATTTGCGCATTCTTAATTCATAAACGTACAGTGTCCCGTAACAACATCCTTGAAAAGCTTGGCAAAATAGAATTTGCATGATATTACGTTTAAATTAATTAGAAAAAAATGGATGAACTATTACGTTTTAATTAATCTTTTTTGCCAAGCTTTTCAAGGATGTTGTTACGAGACACCACGTTTATGAATTAAGAATGCACAAATGTTAAAGGGAAGATGAGCTTGCAGGCCCTTTTTTTGGATCTCATTTCTTTTGAGTGTGTAAGGTTTGGCTGTATTTTTACAAGTGTTTGTTATGTGTGGGATCCTGTATAGACGGTGTTGGGGGCACAGGTTTCTCCACGTGTCGCGCTCGTCCTACATATGAACGGGTCGCTCACACGTGCTAAGTGCATTTAGTACGGATGGGGCTAGTAGTGTTGTAATGGTGGAAGCTCTGCCTCGTGTAGTGTCTGTGAACATGTTGAGGTGGGTCATGTTGAGGTAGGTCAGTGTTGTGTATAACGCGCATACTATATAGACGGTGTTGGGGGCACAGGTTTCTCCACGTGTCGCGCTCGTCCTACATATGAACGGGTCGCTCACACGTGCTAAGTGCATTTAGTACGGATGGGGCTAGTAGTGTTGTAATGGTGGAAGCTCTGCCTCGTGTAGTGTCTGTGAACATGTTGAGGTAGGTCATGTTGAGGTAGGTCGGGTCAGGTGTATAACGCGTATCCTATATAGACGGTGTTGGGGGCACAGGTTTCTCCACGTGTCGCGCTCGTCCTACATATGAACGGGTCGACTCACACGTGCTAAGTGCATTTAGTATGGATGGGGCTAGTAGTGTTGTAATGGTGGCAGCTCTGCCTCGTGTAGTGTCTGTGAACATGTTGAGGTGGGTCATGTTGAGGTAGGTCGGGTCAGGTGTATAACGCGCATCCTATATAGACGGTGTTGGGGGCACAGGTTTCTCCACGTGTCGCGCTCGTCCTACATATGAACGGGTGGACTCACACGTGCTAAGTGCATTTAGTATGGATGGGGCTATAGTAGTGTTGTAATGGTGGAAGCTCTGCCTCGTGTAGTGTCTGTGAACATGTTGAGGTAGGTCATGTTGAGGTAGGTCGGGTCAGGTGTATAACGCGTATCCTATATAGACGGTGTTGGGGGCACAGGTTTCTCCACGTGTCGCGCTCGTCCTACATATGAACGGGTCGCTCACACGTGCTAAGTGCATTTAGTACGGATGGGGCTAGTAGTGTTGTAATGGTGGAAGCTCTGCCTCGTGTAGTGTCTGTGAACATGTTGAGGTAGGTCATGTTGAGGTGGGTCGGGTCAGGTGTATAACGCGTATCCTATATAGACGGTGTTGGGGGCACAGGTTTCTCCACGTGTCGCGCTCGTCCTACATATGAACGGGTCGCTCACACGTGCTAAGTGCATTTAGTACGGATGGGGCTAGAAAGTGTTGTAATGGTGGAAGCTCTGCCTCGTGTAGTGTCTGTGAACATGTTGAGGTGGGTCATGTTAAGGTGGGTCGGGTCAGGTGTATAACACGTATCCTGTATAGACGGTGTTGGGGGCACAGGTTTCTCCACGTGTCGCGCTCGTCCTACATATGAACAGGTCGCTCAAAACGTGCTAAGTGCATTTGTACGGATGGGGCTTGTAGTGTTGTAATGGTGGAAGCTCTGCCTCGTGTAGTTTTCTGTGAACATGTTGAGGTAGGTCATGTTCAGGTTGGTCGGGTCAGGTGTATAACGCGTATCCTGTATAGACGGTGTTGGGGGCACAGGTTTCTCCACGTGTCGCGCTCGTCCTACATATGAACGGGTCGACTCACACGTGCTAAGTGCATTTAGTATGGATGGGGCTAGTAGTGTTGTAATGGTGGCAGCTCTGCCTCGTGTAGTGTCTGTGAACATGTTGAGGTGGGTCATGTTGAGGTAGGTCGGGTCAGGTGTATAACGCGTATCCTATATAGACGGTGTTGGGGGCACAGGTTTCTCCACGTGTCGCGCTCGTCCTACATATGAACGGGTCGCTCACACGTGCTAAGTGCATTTAGTACGGATGGGGCTATAGTAGTGTTGTAAGTGGTGAAAGCTTTACCTCGTGTAGTGTCTGTGAACATGTTGAGGTGGGTCATGTTGAGGTAGGTCGGGTCAGGTGTATAACGCGTATCCTATATAGACGGTGTTGGGGGCACAGGTTTCTCCACGTGTCGCGCTCGTCCTACATATGAACGGGTCGCTCACACGTGCTAAGTGCATTTAGTACGGACGGGGCTAGTAGTGTGTTGTAATGGTGGCAGCTTTGCCTCGTGTGGTGTCTGTGAACATGTTGAGGTGGGTCATGTTGAGGTAGGTCGGGTCAGGTGTATAACGCGTATCCTATATAGACGGTGTTGGGGGCACAGGTTTCTCCACGTGTCGCGCTCGTCCTACATATGAACGGGTCGACTCACACGTGCTTAGTGCATTTAGTACGGATGGGGCTAGTAGTGTTGTAATGGTGGCAGCTCTGCCTCGTGTAGTGTCTGTGAACATGTTGAGGTGGGTCATGTTGGGGGTGGGTGGGGTTCGGGTGTATAACGGTATCTATATAGACGGTGTTGGGGGCCCAGGTTTCTCACGTGTCGCGCTCGTCCTAATATAAGGGGTCGTCCCATGGCTAAGTGCTTTTAGTACGGACGGGGTAGTAGTGTTGTAATGGGAAGCTCGCCTCGTTAGTGTCGTAAACATGTTGGGTGGGTCGTTGAGGGGGGCATTTTGAGTGGGTGCGTTGGGAAGGGCCCGCGTTTGTCTGAGCTATAAGAGTCTTAGACTACATGTTTATAATCGCCGCATTATTCAATAGTCACCCCTTTGGCCTAAATGTCATTATTTTTT
This sequence comes from Sweltsa coloradensis, assembly GCA_024449915.1. Taxonomy (NCBI): domain Eukaryota; kingdom Metazoa; phylum Arthropoda; class Insecta; order Plecoptera; family Chloroperlidae; genus Sweltsa; species Sweltsa coloradensis. Next base: position 64,590 of record JAMZAV010002775.1, read on the forward strand.
TTGTGAATTCCAGAATAAAATACAGTTACGAATTTTATATAAAAATTTGAATTTAACTTCCCTTTTTTGCCATTATATGACAACAGTAAAGGACAATGATTTTGAAGTGATGAATAATTTTTAAAAATAAAGGCCTAAGTCGTCACAAAATTTAATAAAAAATAATAAAAAGCTCTAATATAGAATGAATCTCCGACGACATGAAAAAAAGGGATAGATCATAGTTCGCCGCGTCTGTGGTTCTATAATACATAGAACTGAAAGATTGTACCCCCCCACCCCATTTTGAGTTTTAAATTATAAAGTTAAATGTTAAAGATAATAAATGGCAGTAAAAATATTATTAAATTAATATGTGAATTAAATAATGGGAAAAATAGGCATATTAAAATTTTTTATAAAGGGAATTCAAGCCAATTGTTGTGTAGGCTTATCCCTTAAAATATCACACTTAGAAGGAATTAAAGTAAAGCCAAATATTTTGGGTTTAGGCATACCCCTTTCAAAATACACTTTGAAGGAATTAAAGCCAATTGTTTTTGTAGGATTATTCCCTTCAATATCACACTTATGAAGGAATTCAAGCCAATATGTTGTGGAGGCATATTCTCTTCAATATCACACGATTTCATTGTAATTAGAATATAATAGAATTAAAAATAAATGTTTGTATTCTTGTATTGTTTAAAATACCAAATACAAGTTTCAGTTTTAAATACTTTGGTCAACTAGTACGTGTTTTATCCTTTGGAACGAAGGAAACACGAAATATGACAAAGTGTGGCCCAAACAAATGATTCTTTTTTTTAAAACCAAGCCGTAAAATAAAACCCCAAATTCCACGTATATTTCAATGATACCAGCACGTTGATTCGGGGCCTAAATTTAAATTTATGACACCAGTTCTTTAAAATCGAAAACTTTTATTATGTAGCCTTTCACTGATATGCCACCCTTCAGTCTATGATTGTATGTATTGTCAAATGATATTTTTTATCATGCTAAAAAATAAAAAAGGAGTTGTTGTGTGGCCCCTTTAAAAACAAAATGTTCGAAGAAAAAAAAATTGGGGTTACATTTTGGAAAATGCACCTTAATAAAGACCTTAATCAATCAATCAATCAATCACTATTACAAAATCTCGCCTATTGGACGTTAAAAGTATAATCCCCAAGATACATAAAAAGTTAAACGAAAATTTTTATTCAAATTTTCGGGGAAAAATAACAAAAAAAATGGCAAAGGGGGGCAAAGTGCGGGCAACGCGGGGATACTACGTTCTGACAACAAACTCTAGTTAATAAATAAATAAAGAATTCCGTAAAACGTTTTGATACGATTTGCATTTGAATGTTTAATTTTAAAAAAATTATTTTGGGCAAACAGAGTGAGTTCCGTAAGGGGGACCAGACGGTCCCGGTTTTTAGAAGTCAAAACACTTTCAAAATCATGTTTTAAAAAAACGACTTTGGCGTTTCCCTAGTAAATAAATAAAGAAAGGAAAAAAGAAACAATAAATTTATTTAAAAGGGCTACCACTCAGCCCCATAACTGATTTTCAGTGGGGGACAGAAACCCAAAGTGCCCCAAACCCAAACCCCGTAGGCCCGAGCAATCGACGATGACGAAACCAACAAAGATCGTTTTTAAAATAAACAAACAGTGGTATGGGGCAGTGCGAACACCCCGGGAAAACGCGAGAATCATAAGGCCCATTCAAAAACAACATTGAATTTATTATTGCCCCGTTGCTAGGGCGGCTCCCCGTGCCGTTTAAAACATCCTAATACAAAACTGAGGGCTTTTAAATCCCAAAACAGAAGTTTTAAAAAAATTCTGACATAAGCGGAAACGAAACCCGGACCTTCTGCATTTGGAAGCGAGATGTAACCACAAGACCAACGGCCAAACAAAAAGTTCAACAAATTCTCACCCGACCGCGTCCCAGACGCTGCGCTTCCCAATACAAGTTAAATTTTAAAAAATGTGTATGACCTCAGCTCACTCTGAGTTCCTTGGCCGTTTATGGTCAACGCATTTATCCAGCCATGTTACTTCCAAGTTTCTGTAGTCGAGGGGGCGAAGGATAAGTCTACAACAAAACTCAAATGGCCTCCTTTTTTTTTGTGAGTGAGGACTTTTTGCTAGATTCTGCAAACAGATTTAGCTAAAATTTTAAAAAAGGCATCCAGTACAAGTATTTGAGTGCAGTGACATTTAAACAAAAAAGCAAAATAGCAAAAAAAAAATTTAAATAGGCTGAAAATTTTAATTTAATTAACGACAGTGTTTTTTGTTTTTTAAAAAAATCTTTTAAAAACGTTTGATGGAGTAAACCCAAAATGAATCGAATGTTCCGCTCAAGGGTTCCCCAAAAATTCCCCGGAGATTTATAAAACCCTTTCAATCTTTAACGAATTTGTATGGCTTGTTTTCCTAGTACGTAAGCAATTCAAAAAAAGTTCTATCATTTTTCAATACAACCGAAATTACAAATCTACCCCAGCGTTTTTTTAACCCCGGGTATTCGGGGGACTAGGAAAACGCCAAAGTAGTGTAGACACTTTTTTTAATTTCAGTCTAAAGTACTAACATCTAAGCGTCATAGACGCCTACTATAAAACCTGGGTTTAAATATTATTTTTAGTTGTAGACTTTCGTGATTCATTCTTTACGGAAATAATCACGCAATATAATATGTTTTATAACAAATTTTAATAAGCTCATCGACGTTTCAAATGACTGTCTTTCATTCCCCCCACTTCATTCTCTTTCATTCTCGCCATATAATCATTATAATATATAAATTATTATTGTATTGTGTCAGAAAGTACTGGTTTACCCGTCTTTCTAAAAACAGCGAACGCATTACAACCGTTCAGTTCAGTGCCGGGGCCAGAGTGGTGTGAGTAATCACTTCGGTACCGTAAATAAAAAAAAAAAAATAAATAAAATAAATAAATAAATAAATAAATAAATAAATAAATAAAATTTTTTTAGAGTCTACCCACTCAGTTACGGAGCTCCGCTCAGGGCCAGCAACCGGTATAGTTTTCCCCAACGAAAGAAAGCAGAGGTCGAAAGTTTTCCCAACAAACAACTTTATCAACTCTTTTCAGCTGCCAGCGGGATCAGCACCGGAGGAACCTGTGCTAGACAGATAAATTTGCTTGCGTTTGAAAAATTATTCTCTTTCATACACAAAGAGACATCTAGGGCGACGGTCGTTCGCCCGCACCCAAGCCACGCGACGCTAGAAGGCGATGACAAACCGACCCTGTTACAGTATCGAGTGGGGGGTTTTCAGCTATCTGAACGCCGTCCCAAAAAGATTAAATCTTAAAAATGGTATAGACCTGATATGTGGCCATGACTACCAAAAAAAAAATCAGCCCGGGCCCGAACCCGGCCCGTTTTAAAAAAAGTGCGTAATACGCGATAATCCGGGCGTTTGGTTGGTGGGGGGGGGGGGGTATGGATTTGACGAGAGGAATAAGACCTACAGAGAAAAGGGTACTTTTTAGAACTATAAAACTTGAACCACATTAGAGTATTCGACTCACAAATTCCGCCGAGAGACAACAATATTCCCCCCCAAACCCCCTAAATCATCCCCAAAAAATTAAAAAAATTCATGCTCTAACCCAAAAATTAAATTTTTTAGTCAAATTAGTTTTTAAAAATTTATTTTCTTATGTTTTTTAACCCTCGGTCTATTCTCTTATAAAAACCATTTTTGCAACCCCCTCCCTAATGTTTAATTATTTTTACCTTGTTTTCCAGCATCACCACGAAGGCCCCTAATGAGTTTCATTTGAAATTTGACATGATGGACAAAATAATATGAAAAAAAAATCCGCAAGAGGCAATTAAGGATATTCCCCCCTCAACACCCCTAAAACTGGAAAATTCTAGCTCTAATCTAAAATTGATGTTTTTTCAATTATTTTAAAAAATTTTTTTAATTTTTTTAAAACCCAATCGGCCTTTTCTCATTTCCAAAACACTTTTTTCAACCCCCATCCCTTATAGTTATATTATTTTAACCTGTTTTTCCAAAAAATTCCCCATGAAGGCCCCAAATGAGTTACAGCATAATTTTTGGCATGAGGGTAATACTAAAAAAAAAAAATCATTGCCGAGAAGAAAGCGATTTCCCCCCCCAAACACCCCCTAAATCTCCTAAATTTGGAAAAATTTGAAACTCTAAAAACCCAAAAATTTTGAATTTTTATTCATTTATTAAATTATTTTTTTAAGTGTTTTAACCCCAAATGGCCTATTCTTTTTCCCTTTTGTCACTTTTTTTCAACCCCCCCCTAATAGTTTTATTTTTTTTCCCTTGTTTAAACATTCCCATAAAGGCACCCAAATGAGTTTCACATAAAAATTTGACATGAGCTACATCTAATATGAACTCATTGCCGAGAGGAAAGGATTTTCCACCCCCAACCCCCCAAAATAATCCCCTAAATTGGAATAATTCATAGCTCAAAACCAAAATTAAATTTTTATTTAAAATTAGTTATTAAAATTATGTTTTAATGTGTTTTAACCCAAATCGGATATTTTCATTTTTAAAAACCCTTTTTGTCAACCCCTACCCAAAAGTTTAATTTATTTTTATTTGATTTCCAGCTTTTCACCACAAAGGCCTAATGAGTTAAAAATCATAAATTTTTCTTTATGGTACAAAATAATATAAAAAAATAACCCGCCGGAGGCAAGCGATATTCCACCTCAAACCCCCTTTAAAATTTGGGAAATAATTCATAGCACTAATTAAAATTTGATTTTATATATTTAAATTGGGTGGTTATTAAAATTTATGTTTTAATGTTTTTAAACCCAATCGGCCTATTCCATTTCCAAAACCACATTTTTCAACCCCCCCCCTTTATAGTTTAATTTTTTTCCCTTTTTTTTCCACATTCACCATAAAAGGCCCCTAAGTTTCAGCTTTGGGAATTTGGCATGATTTTAAAATACTAAATGAAAAATAATTCGTCGCGAGCAAGCGATATTCCCACCCCCACATCCCCAAATCACCTCAAAAATTGGAAAAATTCTAGCTCAAACCCCAAAGTTTTTTTATTAAAATTTTAGTAAATTATGTTTTAATGTGTTTAAACCCCATAGCATTCCCTTTTTCCTAAAAAACACTTTTAAACCCCCCACCCTAATAGTTTATTTTATTTTACCTTGGTTTTCCAGCATTCCCCATAAAGTACCGAAGATTATCAGCATAAAATTTTGGGCAGGGTGGTACTAATAATATGAAACAAAAATCCACGAGGAGCAAGCGATTTTTAACCCCCCCATTTCCCCCCCCTCTTTATTGGGGAAAAAAACGTTATGTGTATTTTTACAATTTTTAATATTTTAAATTGCTGTTTAAAAATTTATGCGTCAATGGTTAAGCCGGCCAAAAAATCATTCACACAAAACCCCCAAGACGAATTAATAAACCATTTTAATTTTTTAAAAACATGAATATTGCCACTAGGCCCTACAGATTGTAAACAAAAAAAGAGGGTAGCTTTTGTTCTAGGGCAAACTGTTTTTAAAAAGAGTATCCACCATTCACGTATTCACAGTTTAGCCTTGAATGAAAAAAAAAAAACAAAAAAAATGTGTACCCCCCCAAAAAACAAAAATTTGTAAAAAAGGCCCGCCAAGCTTTTTCCCCCCCAAAGTCTTCGCTGTGAATGCTGTGAGTAAAGAAATTGAGCCAAGATACATTCTTTCTCCCTAGTTTTGCATTTAAAAGAATAAGATCATTTTGCCTGTTGACGAGCGCCAAGCCAACCATTTTCGTGGAAAAAAAAATTTAAAAATTTTAAACTCAAAAACATAAAAAAATAGAGTTGGACAGATATGAGTCCCCCAAAATTTTTATACAAAGCCCCTTATGTAAAAAGAATAAACCCTTTAGCCAAATTTTAAAGTTATTAACTCTGAAAAGGCGCCCTAAACTTTAAAAAGATGTTTCCAAATTTGTGAAAAAGGAAAAACCCCTTTCTTTATTTGTAGTCCCAATTCTTTTTGCCACCCTATTGGGTGAATCTTTGAAAACCCTTTAAGTGGGTTTGGGCAACGAAGTTTTTTAAATCCACGGAGTAAAATTTTCTTCTCAGAATTCCTTTTGAATTTTATTCATATCGCACAAATCAAAGTAGTACGGCAACGTGTAAGACGCGCTAGGTGGGGTAGGGCCCCTGGAGTTTTACCGCAACCCTTTTCCGCTTTGTGATTTGAGAATGGGGACTCTATTCTGTCTTCAAATCTACTTTGCTATTTATTTTTGGGACATGACTCTAAAAAGCAATGGCCAAGTAATTTTTTTATGATTTTAGTTTAAAATTTTTTCTTTTTTACCACGAAAAATGGTTGGGTTGGCGTCGTCAAAAGGCAAATATTTACTTTTTTTCAATGCGAAAAAAGGGAAAAGAAAGAAAATGCTTTGGCTCAACTTCTTTATTACAGCATTTCACAGCCGAAGACTTTTGGGAAGGAAGCTTGGCTGCCCTTTTTTTTTCAAATTTTTGTATTTTGGGGGGGTTCCCTTTTTCGCGATTCATTCTACCCCCACCCCTACCAACACATCTGCATTCTTTCGTTGGAGCAAGTATGCTACACTCGGTTCTTCAGTTCCAATCTGTTTCTCGACCCCATAGTTGGACAATTTTATTAGCGAACTCAACACGATGCTTCAATTGGAACTATCTTCTACCCCGTCCGGCTGTCCGCCTAGATGCTCACTCGAGAAATCGAGGATTATCGAGGAAGTTTACAATGTACATGTCGGAGCAAGTGCGTGGTGTCAAATATAAGTCAGTGCATTTCAAATTGACGCAGAATGCTGAACTGGAAGGATCTGAAGTGAAGTGAACGGCTGTAGTGCGTTCCCTGCTTTCATACTGTGTGCAAGAAATAGCGTATAAGGTAGTTACCAAGTTTGGGCAGATGTTCTGGCTGTTTTGAAACTGAAGTTCCAGCTCATGGCGTTGTTGCTGTAGTTGGCTGTTCCATGATGCGTCGTACAGAGTCTGAAACAAGGCACAAGTGAATCACTTGGTTGCTCTGTTGTTGTTCTCTCATCCCAGGCATCAAGCCTCCCCTCTCCTCCGTCTGGGCTCGGGGTAGAATTGGCCCAGAGCATGGCTCTGCTAATCGTAAGAGGCGATTCAAGAGATAAAGTCCACCTCACGAACATCAGCAAGTAAAAGGGGAGGGGAGTATATTACTCCCCGAAACTAGCGGCGAGCTCTGGCAATCGTCGTCGGGGACACCTTCCCCTTCCCTTGACGACCTCCCCCGACGACGATGACAATGACACAACGAACGAACGATGACAAAGACGATGACGACCGCGACCTGAGAAACCCCCCTTCCTCCCCCTACCCGTGGCTGGTTCTGACCAGCAAGGGCCCTTCCTCCCCATATCCCCTAGGCTAGAGTGGTGCATTATGGATTTATGGCCTAACGGTTGACGCGTCCTTAATCCAAATAAACAAAAAAAAACGTCTCCAAGTGAACTCACCTCCACCTCCTCCGTGGCTGCGACCATGCCCACGTCTATCATCCCAGGCATCAGGCCTCCCGTCTCCTCCGGCTCCAAGTGAACTGACCTCCAGCTCCTCCGTGGCCGCGACCATGCCCACGTCTATCTATCCCAGGCATCAGGCCTCCCGTCTCCTCAGCTCCAAGTGAAACTTACCTCCACCTCCTCCGTGGCTGCGACCATGCCCAAGTCTATCAGCCAGGCATCAGGCCTCCCGCTCCTCCGGCTTCCAAGTTGAAACTTACCTCACCTCCGCCGTGGACGACCATGCCCACGTCTATCATCACAGGCATCAGGTCCTCACCAATCTCCCGGCTCACAAGTGAATCGACTATACCTCCACCTCCTCCGGGCTGCGAACCATGCCCACGTCTATCATCCCAGCATCAGGCCTTTCCCATCTCCTCCGGCTTCCAGTGAACGTACCGCCACCTCCTCCGTGGCTCGACCATGCCCACGTCTATCATCCCAGGCATCAGGCCTCATCCATCCCTCCGGCTACAAGTGAATCTACTTCCAACTCCTCCGTGGCTGGCGACCATGCCCACGTCTATCCCAGGCATCAGGCCCTCCCATCTCCTCGGAACTCCAAGTGAAACTTACCTCCACCTCTCGTGGGCTGCGACCATGCCCACGTCTATCATCCCCAGCATCAGGCCTCCCGTCTCATCCGGCTCCAAGTTGAACTTACCTCGTGGCACCTCTCCGTGGCTGCGACCATCCAACGTCTATCATACCAGGCATTCAGGCCTCCGTCTCTCGCAGCAAGGTGAACTTACCGCACCTCCTCGTGGTGCGATCCCATGCCACGTACTATCAGTCCAGGCATCGGCTCCCATCCTCCTCCGGCACTCCAAGTGAACTTACCTACACCTCCCGCCGTGGGCTGCGACAATGCCCAAGTCTATCATCCCCGGCATCAGGCTTCCCGTCTCCGTCCCGGGCTCCAAGTGAACTTTACCTCCACCTCCTCCGTGGCTGCGACCCATGACGTCTATATCCCCGGCATCAGGCTTCCCAGCTCCTCCGGCTCCAAGTGAACTTACCTCCAACCTTCACTCCGTGGCGTTCGACCCATACACGTCTATCACCAAGGCATCAGGCATACCGTCTTCATCCGCTCCAAGTGAACTTACCTACACCTCCTCCGTGGCTGCGACCATCCCACGTCTATATCCAGGCATCAGGCCTCCCGGGTCTCCTCCGGCTCCAAGTGAAACTTACCTCCACCTCCTCGTGGCTGCGACCCTGCCACGTCTATCATCCCACATGCTCAGGCCCTCCCATCTCTCCGGATCCAAGTGAACTTAACCTCCACCTCCTCCGTGGCTTGTTTCTGCGACCATGCCCACGTCTATCATCCAGGCATCAGGCCCTATCTCCTCGGCTCCAAGTGACTACCTTCCACCTCCTCGTGGCTGCGACCATGCACACGTCTATTTCATCCCAGCGCAATTCAGGCCTGACCGTGCTCCTCCGCTACAAGTGAAATTTACCTCCACCTCTCCGTGGCTAGCGACCATGCCCAGTCTATCATCCCAGCATCAGCCTCCCGTCTCCTCCGGCTCCAAGTGAAATTACCTCCAATCCTCCGTGGCTGTGACCATTTCCACGTCTATCATCCCAGCATAGGCCTCCCGTCTCTCCGGCTCCAAGTGAAATTACCTCCACTCCCTCCGTGGCTGCCGACCATGCCCACGGTCTATCATCCCAGGCATCAGGCCTCCCGTTCCTCGGCCCAAGTGAACTAACCTCCACCTCCTCCGTGGCTGCGACCATGCCCACGTCTATCATCCCAGGCATCAGCCCTCCCATCCTCCTCCGCTCCAAGTGAACTTACCTCCACCTCCTCCGTGGCTGCGACCATGCCCACGTCTATCATCCCAGGCATCAGCCCTCCCGTCTCCTCCGCTCCAAGTGAACTTACCTCCACCTCCTCCGTGCTCGACCATGCCACCCCATGAAATTTTATTGTATATGTATGTTAATAATCTTCTTTTGGCAAATATGTCTATAATTTTTGAAAATGACAGATATTTTCAGCTATCTAGATATATTTCAAGTTTACATATTCGTTCCTTTTTTTAACTATCTTAAGAATTCTTTAAGCGTTTTTTGTGTTAGTTGTATGTATATAGTATTGTTTTTGTGTTGTGTTGTGTTGTCGCGTAAAAATTTGTACAGAACTGTATAGTCGCAGAGGCCACCTAGACATATTTGCTGCCAGTACTAGTGCGACATGCCAATGGTGTGTTGAAAGTCTATTGCGCGCTGATTCCATGAGCGCGAAAGTTTTTTTTGTCAAGGTAACTATGTCTTCTGCACGTGCTTGAGCTAGCCAATGGTTACTGTACTTATACAGACTTTTTATTTCAATTTTCTTGAAAGCTAGTGCATATTTCTATACGAGTGAACGCAATTATGCGTGATAGCTAGAGCGATAGGCAGCTACTCGATAACGCTTAATACTAACTGCCTGCAACTTTGGTTCTGAAGCTCACACTATGCCAAATATGCTCTTCAATGGAGGAATTCGCGGGAAGCGGAATATGCGATCAGCTAACAGGCGGAGGGGGTGCCCCTGCCGGGTGTGCCGCGTCACAGCGCTGAATTACCTCAACGTGCCGCGGAAATTGCTTTGAGAGCGTGCGACGACGAAGTCCCCTACATGGAATCGGGTTGCCTTAATGGGTTGTGCAGATTCCGGCTCGATACTCCAGATAAATATGGACCTGATTTGCCTAAATGCAGGTCAACGATTTCTCAAAGAGCTTCGTTTTTCGTTTAAATGCGATATTTGACTGTAAAAAGTTCAAGTTCACCTGAATATTGGTGGGTACAAAAAAATCAACAATGGAAAAAGCAATGTGTTTTTATTTCAAAGTCTAATGATGACAACCCAAATATTCAAGAAGAAAATTGAAAACCTTGAAATCTTAACCGCTGCGTTCAATAATTAAATATGTGAATTTTTTTCCGTAACAATTATTTTCGTTTTGACGCTAACACAACGAAGGGCTGCAACGCCTTCGTACTGCCGATTAATATTGCTGAACTGTAGTATTGCTAATATTAGCAAAGTTACCTCATGATTCCTCCGATTTGAAAGATTATATATTTGTTTACGTCAATTAACATTAATTCACCAAGAAATTTACTAACATATAGTCTGAAACTATGCACCCAAAGTGCCATATTCTTAGCTAATCATCGAATATTATGTCTTACATGATAACAAAATAGTGTTTACTATTTTTTATACTAATCTTTGATTAATTGTGTCATCTATCACACGGATCGGGCCTACCGTCTCCTCGTAAGTGAATATATCACCTTCGTTTGAGCTGCGCATGCTCACGAAAAATTATTTCATCCAAGAATCGGGCATTCACCGTTCCTTTGCTCCAGTAACTTAACCCACCATGTACTCTGCGTTTCGATCAAGCTGCCCAAACAGTGCTACTCACTCTCGTAGTCATGGACATGCCCAGGTTATTAGGATAGTCCTTTGGCTCAAGTTGAACTAATCTCCTGCGTGACATGCGACATGAGCTTCTAATATAGGCTCGGCCCGTTCTCTCAGGCATTCACAAGATGAACTATCATCTCTGTGCAGAATGCCCACGTCATATCTCCCAGCATCAGTCGCACTTCGCTCAAGTGAATTGCCTCACCTCCGTTCGCAACATAACGTACTATAAATCCTCTAGCATAGCGGCACTTCCGTTTCGGTCATATAACTTACAATATCTGTGTGCGACATGACGTCAATATATCAAATCCTCTTCTGACTCCGAAGTGAACTTTACCGTCATCTTTTCGTTGGCTCAGACCATCGTCTCCATCCCTAACCAGGCTCCGCGTCCCTCCGAGCTCAAGTGAACTTACCTCCACTCCCTCCGTGGCTGCGACTCATGCCCACGTCTATCATCCCAGGCATCAGGCATCCGTCTCCTTCGGCTCCAAGTGGAACTTACCTCCACCTCCTCCGTGGCTGCGACCATGCCCACGTCTATCATCCCAGCATCAGGCCTCCCGTCTCCTCCGGCTCCAAGTGAACTTACCTCCACCTCCTCCGTGGCTGCGACCATGCCCACGTCTATCATCCCAGGCATCAGGCCTCCCGTCTCCTCCGGCTCCAAGTGAACTTACCTCCACCTCCTCCGTGGCTGCGACCATGCCCACGTCTATCATCCCAGGCATCAGGCCTCCCGTCTCCTCCGGCTCCAAGTGAACTTACCTCCACCTCCTCCGTGGCTGCGACCATGCCCACGTCTATCATCCCAGGCATCAGGCCTCCCGTCTCCTCCGGCTCCAAGTGAACTTACCTCCACCTCCTCTGGCTGCGACCAGCCCACGTTATCATCCCAGCATCAGCTCCCGTCTCCTCCGGCTCAAGTGAACTTACCCACTCCTCCGTGTGCGACCATGCCCACCCATATTGAAATTTTTATATGTTATATGTATGTTAAATATATTCTTCTTTTGGCAAATATGTCTATAATATATTTTGAAAATGACAGTATATTTTCAGGTCTATCTGAGATATATTTCAAGTTTACATAATTCTGTTTCCTTTTTTTAACTATCTTAAGAATTTCTTTAAGCGTTTTTTTTTGTAGTTTTAGTTGTAGTAGTAGTTGTTGTTGTTGTTGTTGTTGTTGTTGTTGTCGTCGTAAAAATTTGTAACAGAACTGTATCAGTAGCATTTATATCTTTGCTCGCAGAGCCACCTAGCGCCACCAGTGTACGTTCTGGAAAGCTGCTCAATGTAGCTAGTGTGTCTGATTGCCGATAGAGCGCGAATGGTTGTTGTTTGTGTCAAGAGTAACTAATGTCTGCTGGCACGTGCATTGAGCTTGCCAATGGCTTCCCCATGCTGCTGTATACAAGACATTTTACACATTAATTGTTCAATTTGAAGCAGAATAAAGTGTCATATCGTCTATACGAGTGCAGCAAGTAATTGCTTGATAGTCTGAGCTCAGATAAGTGCAGTTTTATTTTCGATAAACGTACTATAAATTATCTAATTTGACTTGCTTTTATTTTTCAATATTCGTCTCTTTGTAAGCAGCCCTATGTGCAAATATTTTTTCTTCAAAATGGACCCGAAATTCGTTGGAACGCGGTTAAAATTTATGTTCGTGTATCAGGCTAGCAGGACGAGTAGGGGGTGCCATCGCCTGCAACCGCGTGCCGCAGTACACGAGCGCTTGCAAGTTACCTACACCGTGCCGTGGCAGGAGCTTGTGGTGTCTGCAGAGGCGTGCGACGACAGTAGTGGCCCGCAGTACATATGCGACATGCAGGTTGCCTAACATGGCAGGGGCAGGGGCGGGTGCTCCTCGGACGATGCTCCTCGCGTGTTGTAGATCTCGCTGAGGTTATTTTACGGAATAAAGCGATTAATGTCTTGACCTAGAAATATTTAACAAAGTTCTGCAAAGCGTTGCAGCCCGGCGGAAAATTGCATATTTGGATGAGCGTAGCGAGCGAAGCGAAGATTCCATTCTACTACACTGCAGAAAAAAATCCGGAATGTTTTGTTTTTTTTCTTTCTGTTTGTATTATTGTGTGTTTGTTAGCACGATTCCGGCTAAACCGATACTCCAATTGTAATGAAATTTTATGGAGACCTTTGAAATCTCTGAACCTAGAACTGCATGGTTCAAAAAATCAATCGAAAAATTATTTCTCAAAGAAATCGCAATTTTACGATTTTTTTCGATTTTAAGTGCGATATTTTTGTACATTTGGTTCGATTCTGACCAAACAAGTAGGGCTACAACGTTCATATTTCACATGGACATTGAGGTTATGGTGATGTAGTACCTTTGGAAAGAAAAAGTTGAAAAAGTTAGACAGAATCCATGGAAATAAAGGCTTTAATATGTGTTTTTGAGGTTTATTTCAACAATTAACAAGATACTAACAATAGAAACTTGACAACAACCACCAACAATGCATTCAAAAAGCACTTGCAAAGGAAAAGTGGTCCTCGCAAACAAAAAACTTGCAAAAAAAAGCTCATCTATCAACGCGGCGGGACTTAAGCGTTTTCCTATAGTATAAATTAATATATTAATGTGAAATTTGAGCGCAATAGAAAAATTATTTCTCGTGAAAATCGCAATTTCACGTTTTTTTCGTTTAAAAAAAATACGCTCATCCAACAACGCGCCTGAAAAAGCGTTTACGAAGCTTCCGAATTAGAATATTTTGCTGAACTTAAATTTCGCGTATATTAAGCAATTACGTAGTAATATCGCCGATATTTCGCTTAAAGATAAAATATATCTTGAAATGTACGTCAATTACATGCCAATTACAAAAAAATTGTATCTCCAACATATATCTAAAATATCCTTAAAGCTGCCAATTCTTGTATATCTACAATATGTTCTTGACATATAACTAAAATATATTAAAAATATTTAAAACTAAATATATTTAAAATATAAATATTTGAGTGTGGGCACGTCTATCATCCCAGGCATCAGGCCTCCCGTCTCCTCCGGCTCCAAGTGAACTAACCTCCACCTCCTCCGTGGCTGCGACCATGCCCACGTCTATCACCCCAGGCATCAGGCCTCCCTCTCCTCCGGCTCCAAGTGAACTTACCTCCACCTCCTCCGTGGCTGCGACCATGCCCACGTCTATCATCCCAGGCATCAGGCCTCCCGTCTCCTCCGGCTCCAAGTGAACTTACCTCCACCTCCTCCGTGGCTGCGACCATGCCCACGTCTATCATCCCAGGCATCAGGCCTCCCATCTCCTCCGGCTCCAAGTGAACTTACCTCCACCTCCTCCGTGCTGCGACATGCCCACGTCTATCATCCCAGGCATCAAGGCCTCCATATCCTCGTCCAATGAACTTACCTCCAGCATCCTCTTTGCGTACCATGCCCAGTTTTATCAGTCCAGGCATCAGGCTACCGTCTCCTCCGGCTCCAAGTGAACTTACCTCCACGTTCGTGGCTGCGACCAGCCAAGTCTATATGCCGCATCAGCCTCCCGTCTCCTCGGCTCCAAGTGAACTTACCTCCACCTCCTCCGTGCTGCGACCATGCCCACCCAGTTTATATTCATCAGGACATCATGCCTCCTCGTCTTCCTCGGCCAATGTGAACTAATACTCATTCTCCGAGTGCGACATGCTCAGATAATTTTTATGTATGTAGTTAAATATATCTCTTTGGCAATATTCTATAATATATTTGAAATGAGTAATTCGGTCTTTTGAATATTTCAAGTTTACATAATTCTGTTTCCTTTTTTTAACTATCTTAAGAATTTCTTTAAGCGTTTTTTTTGTAGTTTTAGTTGTAGTAGTAGTAGTTGTTGTTGTTGTTGTTGTTGTTGTTGTTGTCGTCGTAAAAATTTGTAACAGAACTGTATCAGTAGCATTTATATCTTTGCTCGCAGAGCCACCTAGCGCCACCAGTGTACGTTCTGGAAAGCTGCTCAATGTAGCTAGTGTGTCTGATTGCCGATAGAGCGCGTATGGTTGTTGTTTGTGTCAAGAGTAACTAATGTCTGCTGGCACGTGCATTGAGCTTGCCAATGGCTTCCCCATGCTGCTGTATACAAGACATTTTACACATTAATTGTTCAATTTGAAGCAGAATAAAGTGTCATATCGTCTATACGAGTGCAGCAAGTAATTGCTTGATAGTCTGAGCTCAGATAAGTGCAGTTTTATTTTCGATAAACGTACTATAAATTATCTAATTTGACTTGCTTTTATTTTTCAATATTTGTCTCTTTGTAAGCAGCCCTATGTGCAAATATTTTTTCTTCAAAATGGACCCGAAATTCGTTGGAACGCGGTTAAAATTTATGTTCGTGTATCAGGCTAGCAGGACGAGTAGGGGGTGCCATCGCCTGCAACCGCGTGCCGCAGTACACGAGCGCTTGCAAGTTACCTACACCGTGCCGTGGCAGGAGCTTGTGGTGTCTGCAGAGGCGTGCGACGACAGTAGTGGCCCGCAGTACATATGCGACATGCAGGTTGCCTAACATGGCAGGGGCAGGGGCGGGTGCTCCTCGGACGATGCGCCTCGCGTGTTGTAGATCTCGCACAGGTTATTTTACGGAATAAAGCGATTAATGTCTTGACCTAGAAATATTTAACAAAGTTCTGCAAAGCGTTGCAGCCCGGCGGAAAATTGCATATTTGGATGAGCGTAGCGAGCGAAGCGAAGATTCCATTCTACTACACTGGAGAAAAAAATCCGGAATGTTTTGTTTTTTTTTCTTTCTGTTTGTATTATTGTGTGTTTGTTAGCACGATTCCGGCTAAACCGATACTCCAATTGTAATGAAATTTTATGGAGACCTTTGAAATCTCTGAACCTAGAACTGCATGGTTCAAAAAATCAATCGAAAAATTATTTCTCAAAGAAATCGCAATTTTACGATTTTTTTCGATTTTAAGTGCGATATTTTTGTACATTTGGTTCGATTCTGACCAAACAAGTAGGGCTACAACGTTCATATTTCACATGGACATTGAGGTTATGGTGATGTAGTACCTTTGGAAAGAAAAAGTTGAAAAAGTTAGACAGAATCCATGGAAATAAAGGCTTTAATATGTGTTTTTGAGGTTTATTTCAACAATTAACAAGATACTAACAATAGAAACTTGACAACAACCACCAACAATGCATTCAAAAAGCACTTGCAAAGGAAAAGTGGTCCTCGCAAACAAAAAACTTGCAAAAAAAAGCTCATCTATCAACGCGGCGGGACTTAAGCGTTTTCCTAGTATAAATTAATATATTAATGTGAAATTTGAGCGCAATAGAAAAATTATTTCTCGTGAAAATCGCAATTTCACGTTTTTTTCGTTTAAAAAAAATACGCTCATCCAACAACGCGCCTGAAAAAGCGTTTACGAAGCTTCCGAATTAGAATATTTTGCTGAACTTAAATTTCGCGTATATTAAGCAATTACGTAGTAATATCGCCGATATTTCGCTTAAAGATAAAATATATCTTGAAATGTACGTCAATTACATGCCAATTACAAAAAAATTGTATCTCCAACATATATCTAAAATATCCTTAAAGCTGCCAATTCTTGTATATCTACAATATGTTCTTGACATATAACTAAAATATAGAAAATATTAAACTAAATATATTTAAAATATAAAATTTGAGTGTGGCACGCTACTCCCAGGCCAGCCCGTCTCCTCCGTCAAAGGGATACTTTTTTAAACTACCTACCTCCTCCGTGGCTGCGACTGCCCACCTCTATCATCCCAGGCATCAGGCCTCCCGTCTCCTCCGGCGCCAAGTGAACTTACCTCCA